>CAKAOH010020697.1:22420-87106 GCA_916701665.1 Sebastiscus tertius
GATTTAGAAAATGGATCACCAGATTGTTTTCTTCTCTCACTTGCCTCTCCGGGCTTCTGTACATCTGCTCTAAATATGATACGGTTCAACCTTTTATAACAAATTGATACATAATTTGTCCATTTAGATAGGAGAATTAAGGGCATGCTTTTGGCCCAATATGAATTTTTAGTTTATGTTATGTTATGTGTTGATAGTTAAAGTTAACATCAGAGTAACGATTGGTGTTAGGAATGAACAGTTTCTGAAGATCCGGGCTTGGGGCAAAGGGCTAGCGAAACAAAAAAAAAATAGAGGCCTCAGATGTAGGCTATATAATACAAATGTGTGTGTCTCGGTGTGTGTTATGGTGGTGCTCTTTCTCCCCAGTAACTCCTGTTCCTGAATTCCTTTGCTGTAAAATTGGTGTTTTCATGGCCGCTGCATCTGACAATACACATCACCTTCGAGAGAGAGAGAGAGAGGGAGACGTGGAGTTAAAGAGAGCGAGGGGATAGGAGGGAGGGGGAAGGACAAGTGAAGACCCGGAGAAAGAAACAAAAAGTGACACATGTGAAGGTATTAGGGCAAAGTGAAAGGAAAAAGGAAGAGAGGAAGAGAAAGCATGAAATGAAAACATAATGGAATGCAGCGAAGAAGGGAAGGAACGAGTACGAGAGGGGAACGGTAGCGAGTCGCAGTGTTTCCACAACAATAGGTCGACCAAGACTGACAGTTAGTACTCAGGGACCATTTTAACGGCAGCGTTAGCGTCACGGTAATCCTCTTATAGACACAAGGGATTTCACAACATGTAATTAAAGGAGTCATTTGAGCTACAGTAGTCTACATTTATTAAAAAAAAAGGTAAGTGGGCCCACGTTGTCCTTTCAAAGTATTTACCTAAATTAATTTCTGCTGTGATTGCTGACATCGTTTCCAGTCAGTGACTCTGCACTTTAGAGTTCAATGAGCAATTTCTGTGAACCGTGCACTGCTTGCAAATACTCTCAAATGTGAGAGTGAGGAATTATGACAAGAAAAGGAAAGTGATATCACATGAACAAGAAGAGAAGACATTACAGCCGTTTCTAACCAGAAAACTGGAAGCTGGACATCACAAAATCACTAAATATTGCAATTTCCCAAAAGGAAAAAAAAAAAAAGGTGAGTTAATTTAGCACAACCATATCTTTTTTGTAAATCATAATAGTCGTTTGAATAAATTAAAATAGAACTCAGACACACTACAGATATAATAACCAATTTCCTGATTAAAATATGATCTATATTTTAATCTGGGCTGATATTTGTATTTTAGTTTAGTATGATTAGCGTGCCTCCAGCGCAGAATTAATGAGTCCTGTCGAGTGGGTGTGGAGCCCCAAATACATAACAAACAAACTCAGTGTAGTACAAACCGAGTCAAATATCAATGCTGTTTGTAGCCTGTCATGACTTATCACTGGCATAAAGAACAGCACAGAGGTCACCTTTCCAGGGAATTACACTTTATCCTTTTAGGAATGAAATTCAATAGCATGTTCTCTAAAGCAACGTGTGAGGGAATCCTTCCAAAGACAGCTGGACCAATAACAGCTGAACCTCTCCGCTACACTATGTCGTCCTCACACACACACTAAGAAACAGACCAGTGCACGGGCTGTATGGGTAGTACAGTTCTCAACACAATCCAAAAAACAGCTACCTCTATGTTACTGAATGAATGAATGATTTATTTCCATGTCTGGCCATTTACATAACCCATCCCTCATGGGATTATTCAGACACATTAACTAACAACAAATTCAATCTTCCGGCATGTCAGCCCACCATAATCTAACAGCACAATACGCTGGCATCATCCAAATATACATATAAACACAAACATCGTCCAGACATAATCGTAAACATGAACCTCACACAAATAATGCTCCGGGACATATCCCATGATGCAAATATAACAGATACACAATCACAAATATACAAACACAGACCCCGAAGCACAAGACACATACACAAATCCAATCATGACAAAGAGGCACACTAGTTCGAGGAATTTATCTACATGTTACTTTTCTCCCCTTATCCCATGCTTTGGAAAGATATTCAGAAAGTACAAAAACATCATCATATAAGGCTCCAGTCGCCATACCTGTCAAATCTAAACCAGGAACATGAACTTTTTAAAATAAAATATGTCGTAAATCAGGATATAAAAAATAATATGAAATTAATTTAGTTCTCAACTTCATTTCATTTCAAATTCCATCTCTGTATCTTCCTGTTTCAATATGTAGTGGTAATATACCACATCTTAACTGTGCACAAAGTGACCTCTGACTTTTAGGCAAATTACATTTTACAAATTTTTCACATTTGTAATCTTTCTTAAATAAGTTCTCAATTTTGGTTGAGTATGATTGATTGTATGTGTTTAGCCCGGACTTGGTATTTTAACTCCTCCACCTCCGCATTTGCTTTTTGAAAATAATGTTCTTCAAGTCCACATTCTTCCAGTAAATCAAGTGTGACAGATGCCCATTCACCTCCAATAGACAAGTCCCAGTTAATTATCTCTCTCGCCATCCTGTTGGTTGGTAAACCCAGCAACCTGTTCCACAGACTCACCGTCTTACTTCAAAGCAGCCACCCCCCATATCACCATTAGCTGCCAAAACAGGGACATATTCATGAAGTCCCTAAAAGAAGCGATTATGGACCCGTTTTTCTGAAATCTGTTGTAACCCCATATTGCTGACACATAGTCTAAAACAGGACAAACAGTTGTTTGATACAGTTCAGAATATGTAGAATAACCCATATCTCTCATCATTTTAGTTTTATCTATAATACCCCCCCAACTTGCTGAGTCTGCTAGAACTTATGCACCATGTAAAAAGACATACTTTCATCTAGGAAAAAGCCAAGATACTTTTACGTATCTATCTGTAAACCCAAATTGTTTCTCACCAATGCAAAACTATTCATTTCTCTACCTGGTTTTCAAAAATGTGATGATTGATGAATGCAAAGTCTCCACTTTTACACCATTCATCAACACGTCAGCTTGAAAATCTTCCTCATTTTCAGCAAAATAATATCATCAGCATAAAGATGAATGTTTGCAAGTACACCGCCACATAATACCCGTTTCCACAGCCACTTTATCTCTCTTGCCAGATCATTAATAAAAACAGCAAATAATTTCGGTGATAAAATGTCACCTTGCTTAACACCAGAGGGTGTCGGAAACCATTCTGTAAGATGTTCATTCATTTTTACACAGGCAACAGTTGCCCTATACAAAGAGTTAACAGTTTGATAGAATTGTCCATTAACCCCTATTTGATAAAGCTTACATTTTAGGGGATCATGATCGACAAAATCAAAACGCCATTTGAAAATCAATACAAAAAGGACAATGTGAGCTTATTGTATTTCAATCGATTTCTAACCACTGTAGATACTGTATAGATGTGATCTATACAGTATCTTCTAGTAGATCCTAAGTAATATTCAACATTTTCATCCAAAAGCATGTCTGATAAAAGTGTTACCTTGTCTTTTTTAGTTTTCAGCAGAACAATATCCATATCTAATGAAACATGAGGCTCAAATACAAAAAAAGAGAGCAGAAAATCAGGATTATCTCTTTGTATACCAGTTAGTTTCATCTGTCACTTCCCATTGTCACCATGTAGAGGTGATGGGCAAAGAAGGTGAATGAATGAGGTCATGTCTGGGTACCAGTGGTCTGGTCCTATACGGGGGGATAATACATCTGAAGTATCAGCTGAGCTTAGATACCAGTACATCCAATGCAGGCTCTCTCTCTCACTTTCTGGTTCAGATGGAAGCAGGCTGTCTTTTGGTCTGTAATACTTTTTAAAAACAATCATGATAAACTAGAATTACCGCCTCCCGGTTGTACGCCTCCACCAACCAATCAATTTTTCAGTTTACATCCATGTCTGTCCAAATGTTTGTGTGAAATTATGTCATAATTAGCATATAAATTCTTGAGTTTCTTGAGTCAAAATTGAATCAGTTCATCTTTGAGCCGAAGTGGATGCTTGTTCCAAATTTGATGAAATGCCCTTCAGGCGTTCCTGAGATATCACATCCACGAGTATGGACCGGAGGGACGGACCACCCGAAAACATAATGCTTATATGGCCAACGGCTGACACCCGTACCGTCAGGATAGGACAAGATCTCTGTTATACAACATGCACCGTTAGAATTAAGTCCAACATTCAGCATTTTCAAATGACCCTTAATTGGTTGACTTGAATCTTATCAGGTGCGTCATTGCTGTGGCGGACTAACACTCGTGCCAATGAAGCTCATTTGGTTGAGAATGGAGAAGCAGAGAGAAGGAAGGGGACTTACTGATGACAGGGAAAGCGATGGTGATGGTAACAAAGAAACAGGATTAATGAGAAGAAGGAAGTGGAGAGATAAAGCACGAGGACGGTATCAGTATCTGTTCCTTTCCTCTCCTTAAATTGATTTGTACAAAACACAGGAGCAACTCCCTCTCCCTCTTCCCAACACCGGCTTGACTCGATTTCCATCTTTTCTTTCTCTCCCTCCACATCTTCATCACCTCCCTCCTACTCCCCGACATCCTCTTCATCTCACCTCCTCTCTTACTTTCCCATCCTCTCTTCCACTCAGTTATTTAGTATAGGCAGCTGCAGCCTTTTCAGAGCCTCTCATCAGTCCTTCACATTTCTCTCTCCTTATTGTAGCACCAGTGCACTGACCCCTCATCCACCCTCCCTTCCCTCTCTGTCTCTCTCGCCCACATTCTCTCATTCATTTTCTCCTGCCAAGTCAGCTCTCGGTGCCCTGTCTCTCTCTCTCTCTCTCTCTCTCTCTCTCTCCCTCTATCCGTTCTTTTACTCTCTAGCTCTGGCCAAGTCGTTAATATGGAAGGCTGTGTTCCTCTAAGCCACTGGGTCTCCCTTTGCTTTTTCTATTTTGCTCTTTCATCTGTTTTCTATCCTTTTTTTTGTCCTCACAGCCACCAGGATTTTTTTTTTTTTTTTTTAACATATGTCTCTCCCTCTCTTTGTTTTCATATTTCCATCGCATTCCCTTTTTTGCTCTCCCAACACTCTCAGAAATCACATTTGCTTTATTGGATTGAGTATCGGATGAAACATATTATTGAAATACAATTGAATCTCAATAGCAACCACAGTAAAAGTGCCAAGCCCCTTGAAGCTGCAGGGTTCCCTATATGGAAATTGCTGGATGGAGCTCCGCACATACTGTCACTTTTGCTATTGTTTGAGTTTTACCAGCAGAAGGGTTTAAATCAGACGTTGGTCATGAGGGTAATGCTTGAAGAGAGGATGTGGGAAACATTCAAAAGACCCCCATGGGACCATGTCCTCTCCACAAAAACCACTACATCAGTTGTGTCTTCAAACAGCTCACAACAACTTATTGTCATTTTCTGACAAGCAACCTCTGGCCATCATGACAATACTGACAGTTCTCTACAGAAAAGTGATGGTCATTTGATGACACAACAGATGATTACAATCACAAGGAAAGTTATCATGATGTTGGTAAAACAAATATTTGAGGGGTTGAGGTTGAGGTGGATGGCTGGACACACACAAGACTGCAGTCAGTGTTATTTATTCTAATCCTCACCACAATCTTTCCCTAACCTTAACCAAGTAGTTTCAGTTGCCTAAACTTAACCACACCATAACCATAGTGGTGAAAGACCTGGAACCACTCTTCGAAAATGTTTTTGTAAAGTTCACAAGGGTAATTTTGGAAGGCGATACAGAATAATGTCATTTAGGTTTGGTGACCTGTTGGCAAAGCACCAAAAGAAAAAAAAGAAGACTGCATTAAAAGCCATCACATTCAATTTGGGAGTAACATAACCATGTCCTTTGTACAATTACACTCAGTTCTGCTTTCAGTATTTGAGTCGGGGATATTCTTTTCAAGAGCATCATATCAAGGAGCTTTTACTGTGTTGTCTTGACTTGCTTGCTTTCTCCTCGTCTAGTTTGAACAGTCAAAGAGTAATTTATATAATAAGAAATGTTCAGGGGAAATCATATGCGCTATTGACAACCGAGACAAACTTGTTTGTAATTGCTCTGCCTCCATTAGATGTGTGGTGGCAGGTATATTTTTTTATTCATAGTAGAGAGTCTGTCTTTTTCCAGACAGACAAGAACAGGCTTTCCATACAGAACCCTGGGAACAGAGAACTAATGGTCGATATGCAGGCTAACTGACAGGGCTAGTCCTGAAATCCATTCCTCTGAGTTGCGTCAAGAAACAAATGTGAAAATAACATAATTATACACTGGCTGTGCTTCCATTTATTCTGGCTCAGATATGACATTTTTAACAGACACGGGCAGTGTCAAGATGGTTAAGGTTACAACTAAAGCCAGCTTCACGCTCTACCAATGTGCATCAAGTGTATACGAGCGTAAGCTCTCTGCTTATTCAGCAGATGTGTGTAAATTGGCGTCCTTGGGCCCAGTCTGTGGTTGTAACCCACTAATCCACACAGCGGAAGCGAAGCCAACGTTGCCCTGGAGTGAAGTATTTATATACGGATGTGATGTATAAAGGCGCTTTGAAACGATAAAGGTGCATCTGGAAAATACATCAAGAATTCAAGAGGGACGTTAATAAGAGGGGCATTATCTCCATTTATATTTGATTGGTTAGCAGTATTATTTGTTCCGTGAAACACGCTGCAGCAGATGTTAGCATCGTGTTACACATTTTAGACGCATTTTGACACCAACAACTTTCCTTCGATTGGTTTTCTTTTTGACTGTCTTTCCAAAAAAATTCCAATTAGCCTGCCTCAGTTGTACAGTTGACCACATTATGTCATCACAAAAGCCACAGTACCTGGTGAAACACTACAGGCCAAACATTTGCCCAGATCATCCTCCAAGATTAGCACTCAGAAGTACTTGATTATAATGTGACCCAGCCTTGGGCCTGTGCTACGAAGCAGGATTTGGCATTAACGAAGTAACTTCAGGGTCCTATGACGGTGGTTCACTTCTTACCGGGGTAGATCGCCATGCTGACTTATGCTGAACACTTAACCTGCTCCGGAGCAGCTCCAGATAAGAGATCAACTTGTATAAAAGCACCGCCTACTGACCAATCAGAGCTCGGTGTGCAGATCGTATGATAATATTACGCAAATACGAAGAAGTTTAAGTCATAATCAAGACTAAAAACAACACAGTTTAAACTGACAAATGGAGAAAGGATAGCTGGCTGTATGCTGTGGGTGTTTACCACTTTGAATTATGTTTTATATTAATTTTTTTACTTGCTCTTGAGTCCGTTTCATACCACCGGAGACGGGGACGCAGCTGAAAGAAGGCTGAAATAGTCATACACACCACACCTTTATTAATGGGTATAATGAAGTGTAATCCATTCATCCATAACATTTCTTAAAGCTATTTATATCCAGACGACTATATCTCACTTTTGAGTGTTCTGTTAATTTCCGCATTCACACATCCAGAGTTTCTTTTTTCTTTCACCAGCTGTCCTTCTTGCATTTGGCAGCTTCAACTGTGTTAATTTTAGTCTGGATTAAGTAACTTCTTCATATTTGTCTAATATAGTTTACTCTTCCTTTGTAAAATGTGCCGCTCTGCCTGTCTGTCTGCAAGTCTGATGACTCCATGTTTGTGACTGACCACATGCTGCAAACCCCACCCCTTTTCATGTGAACGCGCTCACAGCCAGACTGAGAAACCCTGGTTGATTTACCAGGTCGATAACCACCTTCGTAGGACCGTTTAGCGGGATCTTGTTTGTTAGGGTTATTAAACCAGATAACAAGAAGATACCCCGGGTATGTTGAACTTGCTTCGTAGTACAGGCCTCTGGTCTCCCTCCCAGGATGTCAAATACCAACAGTAGGTCAGTCCCCCTCGGTGTCTCGATACCGACGCACAAGGTTCCCTTTAGCATCTGTATGAGACGCACCGGGCTCTCAACTAACTCCAATGTAAACCCACCCATGTCACTGCACAGTGACTTTCACCTATTGGACTGGGTGAACCTAACCAAGTAGTTTTGTGGGCTTAAACATTACGACATTAACCGCCACTGTTTCACAATGTTAACCATGCGTGAACCTTCTGCATTAAACGACTATGCAAAAGGCCGCCCCAGGCTTCTGCCCAAGCGGTAAAAAATATGACGAGGAGGGATGAGATCACGTTGTGTGACCAAAAACAAAATACCCAGGACTTGGAAAATGAGCCATGATTCACCGTTAAGCCCTGACAAATCTCTGAAAGCAGTGCTAAGCTGAAAAACAATGAGAGCTTATAGCACCGAGGATGAGGACAAATCAAAACCAAAATGAAGAACTTTAACTCGTACATAAATATAAACTGGGTTAAACTCAAATAAGACAGAAGGGTTGTTTTATATCAATTCAAAATATTCTTCCATCTGTGTCTCATTTCATTGTCAGGACACTGAGGACAGAGCACTGGCTGTGTCACACACACATACACACACACACACACACACACGCACACACCCTTCCACTCTATCTCACTGTCTGCCTCTCTCTCCGTCTCTCTGTCTCCGTGTATGGAGTCTGCTACAACATTTTGATTTACTTAAGTGACTCCATTCTGCAATCAGCCTCAGACGTGAGCTGTGTGTCGGTGCCCTTTTTCCATGTGTGTGTGTTTGAGGCTTAAATACCAGCCACCAGCCACTAGCCTGGGGTTCATTAGCCTGATCAATGATTGACTCTCTTCTTGTTCTCTCTTCTCTCACAATTTTCTTTCAAATATCTTTTCTGCAGTTTGACCCCGCTCTCTGCCTCTATCCATCGATTCTTTCTCATGTCAAGAAGGGTCCTTTCTTTCTTTCTTCCTTCCTTCCTTCTCTCCATCCTTTCCTCCCATCACCATCATTGATTAGGTCTGGTGCTAAGGAGAAATATGTTTTTCTTTCTCTCTCCCTCGCTCTCTCTCTCTTGCTCACTCTCTCTCCTTCCTCTCTTTCATTCAATGGTTCATTGATTAGTTCTGGTGTTGAGGAGAATTGCCTACTTGGTCCCAAAGTAAAAAGCACTAAGTGTTATTCGTGTTTCTCTCTCCGCCTCGGTCTGACCTCCCTTTTGCTTTCAGTATAGACGCTGTCAATAAGCCTTGGCGTCATCCCCGTTTGCAAAGAAACTTGTCTGTTTTTTGTTGCTTTTTCCGCTTGGAGCTGATAGCCTTGGCGTCTCTGAGGCATCTAAAGGCTGGACGCTGGAAGGCTTTTGGCGTCTTTTCACTCTCAGGGAGAGATGAGGAGTGGCGAGCTATTACACCGCCTTTGTTCACTTGCTTTAAAACAAATGCCACTGCTGGGTTAAAACAGTTTACAGAGCTGCCTTTTTATTGGAAAGAGATCTGGCACAAGTTGTATGATTACTTATAATAATACAGTATATATAACAAACACAAGACTTTCCACCAGGAGACCGGTGTTTGTGTCCCGTGTGAAACTAAAAGTAACGTTGACTTATTTTATCACGTCAGTCTTTAGTCACGTGACTTGTCGGTATCGTCAGCTCTGTGAGTCAAATGAGTCGCTAGTCAGTGAAGTTAACATCAATCACGACCGCTTCCTAACCCTAACTAAGTGGTTCTGTTGCCTAAACCTAACTTCCTGTGAAGTTTATTTTGAAAGGACATCTGGCATGGAAAAGCATATATTGGACACGCCGCCCCCCCCGGTCCGCCCAAAAGTAACGCAAGAGGGGTACCCCGTGCGTCGGTCTCTGTTACCCAGGGGCGCTGACCAAGCGGCGGTATTTGACGAGTTGGGAGTGAGAATGTGTTGTGTAAAGATGGCCCTTCTTAAAGTAACACTCAATGCCTTTGAAAGTTTAAGTTATTAATACCTGGGTTGTAGTCAAGACCAACTGAGGCCAAGTCAAGACCAAGGCCAGACCAGCGCGATTGCCACATTGCATGACACACATACGATTAAATGTTGAACATGTAAACCAGAGACACCCACAGAAAACAAATGAAGATTCCTCTTTGTTCACCTCTTGTATTGCCATATATACTGTATATGTATTAATGTATAAGTGTACTATAAGAAATAACTTGATAAAATAATCAAAAGGCATTGCAGAGGTGAACTGAATGCCTGGCAATTTTCTTTTGTTTTTCTATGAGCAATCCCAATAAACAAATAAATCGAACAATGCACAAACAGTTTAGTTTTGATATCCTCACAGTTGTGGTCTTGACCGATCTTAAATAAAAATCCGGAGTCCTCTTTGTCTGAGACTGACACAAGAAATTCCGAGACCTTCCAAGACGAGACCTTCAAAAAATGGTCTTGAGACCACGACCAGTCTTGACAGATTAATACCTAACATGTAGATAAATACATACCGGAGATCAGATAAGTTATACTTGCAAATGGTAACTAAATGTTATTTATAATAAGCCACAGTAAATCAGAATAGAAGTCCTGTAGCAACCTCAACCTTACTGGTATTGTATCGTATGATGAAAGACTAGTTTTGTATCAGCATTTTTGATCCAGAAAGAGTCTATTGTCCATCTATGATTTCGTGGTAGATAAATAATCAGACAAATACTGAGATGCATTACAACAATGGGTTGGAAACTGATCGTGTAATCTGTCACACCCAAACAAATTCAGACTGGAAACTCTTTCTCTGGTTGTCTGTGAGCTTCAGTGATCAACAATCATTTCACAGGTTTCTTTATGATCCGCGTTGAAATTTTTTCTGCCAAAGCAAATACCATTTTTGTCCCTCAGACCAACACAGCGGTGCCGTTGAATACAAGGAGAGGAAGCCTTAGCCTGAGGCAGCAGTGTGAATAAAATAATACAGTGTCTGTGTCCCACCCTGTGTTACACTTTGAGGGAGGAAAAAAAAAAAAGATAAGGCTCACTGTTCAGCCGGCTCTTGGAAACAAAGAAAAAGAAAGCTGTGTAAGTGTGTGCATGACAGAGAGTGAGAAAAACATCCCGGCTCACTCTCCAGACATCCATAGATAGATACAACGCTGTCATACTATGCTCTTAAAGTCTGCTTAATTCAAACAGCTTCATCTGCATATCTTTCTTTTACACTTTCAAAGGGATGTGTCAGTTCTAACACTGCGAGCAACCATATGTTCTCACTTGCTTTAGTGGTAAATACAAGGGTAAATCTATGAGCTCCAGTTTGTTTCTTTGCTTATCATAAGACATCCACATATATGTTGAATACATAAATGCATACATTAATTACATTCCAAAGGCAGCCACTTAAAATATACCGTATAACAATGCTAGATTGGTTTAATTATATTTTACTCATAAAGTGCAGATGATATCCATATTTAAAGTGAATTAATTTACTTTTCTGGGGATATTTCCATGTGTAATGATGCACACCTGCAGCTTTAATTTGAAAAACAAGGGCTCACCCAATAAGCAGATGCACAGACACAACTTAACAGGGAAAACAACATACTGTACATGGTTTCTGGATTTCTTGAGAAATTAATTTGCATCCACTTTTGGCTGCACATATGTATCAGTACTGTAAATTCCCAAACAAAAGTTGGCGTTAAAATAATAGCTCAGTTTGCTCATATGATAAATTCAGTATAATTTACATTTCTACAACAACAGAGTCGTTATACTCACCAATCTGTTGTTTGTCTTTTAACATAAATGCTGTTTTCATCCACTAATTATTTTCAATCACTTCTACTTTGCCATTTTTCTTTTCCCTGATTGTCATTAATTTACCACCAATGAAGCTTCCTGTTTCCCCAGGTCTCACATTAAAGCCCTACCAGGAAAGGGATTAGATCATGTCCTTTGAGCTGCTGGGAGGCTTTTAATGTGAAACACCTGTGGTTCTTTTTCTTTGTGTAGTTAAGGTGAATAAAGGACACTATTTGAGGATTTAAGTAAAGCAATGGTGTATTTTGCACTGTTGACATTTAAGCTTTATGGTAATTACATAAACTAGCAACCAGGGACGTGCAGATAGTGGCTAAAGTGGCTCGAGCTGCAGTTACGGCATTACACCAAATAAAATGCTGTCGTTAAGACAATGACATCAGGTAACCGGGCATCCAAGCTGTGTTGCTCAGACCACCAAGCAAAGTGTTTAGATGGTTGTCTGAGGTGCACTCAGACCTCTCTAAATACGTCTGCTATCACTTTGATAAGCCTATAAAAATGACACTCACATTTGTTGTAAGAGTGTAAAGTTTTTTTCTCATTTAAATAGAACTAGCCATCAGCAGCAGGAATACTGTTTATACATTACATCGGCAGTTTTTAGTTTTTACAACACAAATCTTTACACGGCGATCGCACAGTGGGTACTTTCATACATTTTTCAAATATTCTGACACGCTACCAGAATCGGTAATTGACCTTATTTGTATATAGTAGTGGGATTGTTGTGCACATATGATTAATTCACCACTTTTAAATATGGAATTAAAAAACAAATAGTCAACAGATGTTTTTAGATGTAGCCGTTTTCTAAAATAACTTTGTACACTTCATATACTGAAAGGAGTTTCAATATCATCTGCCAATACAATAATATTTAGGATGCTGTATATTCAATTTGTGAAGTTGGATATTAAAGTTACTACACAGAACTTTTAAAGGGACTATTTGTAACTTTCCGAATTGCTTGTTAACAGCGACACCTGTGGCCGTGAAATCAACGAAAGTCAGCGTCGGGCTCGCGCTTGCTCGCTCTAAATATACCTGAACGAGCATCGCTCAACACAGTGAGGCGACACACCTCAGCTAAAACCACAATATCACTCTATATTTCAGCTGCTTGGCAGCAATGTTAGCTGACCAGACGAAGGTCTCTCCATGAACATGATTTAGATCTGATCCTAGTGTTGGCTTTTCCTGCCTCAGCGCAGGCTGATGCAGCGGGGCTCTGCAGCATGTCTCTTCGCCCGCAGCCGGCGAGAGCAGGGAGACACCGACAACCGGTCGGTAACGAGACGGTAACGTTACTCGCTGAGGAGCTGCGTCACTTACAAGACACGGGAAACCTCTGTTGGTTTGGAGGAGCTGCAGCATTTATTTCTGCACAAACGTCCACTGTACATTCACTAGATATTCTCAGAGCTAAACTAACTCTTCTGCAGTGTGGAGTGAGCACGCGTTCACGTGTAGAGGTGGAGCGAGCTGAGCGAGAACGCGCGCTCTGTCTGAGTGAAGGCGAGCAGGCAGAGGAGGAGAGGCAGCGGCCACACGCAAACGCGCATATGCGAGCGCGCATGTGTGGCGACCCGCTACATTTATACGCTTAAAAAGTTACAAACAGTCCCTTTAAATGTTTAACTGGCCACAATATTGACCAGGTGTTACAATGTTAGTTGCGATCATTTCACTATGTTAACCACATGCTACAATGTTAGCAACAACTGTTTCACAACGTTAACCACGTGTTACAACGCTAGCCATGACCGTTTCACAACGTTAATCATGTGTTACAACGTTAACTGCGACTATTTCATAACGTTAACCACATGTTACAACATTAGCCACAACCGTTTCACAATGTTAACCATGTGTTACAATGTTAGCTGCGACCGTTTCACAACGTTAACCACATGTTACAACGTTAGCTGCGACCATTTCATAACGTTAACTACATGTTACAACATTATTCACAACCGTTTCACAACATTAACCACGTGTTACAACGTTAACCATGACCTTTTTACAACATTAACCACGTGTTACAACATAAGCCACAACCGTTTCACAATGTTAACCATGTGTTACAATGCTAGCCATCACTGTTTCACAACTTTAACCACATGTTACAACGTTAGCCGCGACGTTTCACATCATTGACCATATGTTACAACGTTTGCCATTACTGTTTCACAAGGTTAACCATGTGTTACAACGTTACAGTAATGCAGCCTTGCAAGGCTACAACATTTACTATGCGTTGTCCTGAAAAATAGAGCCCATGGGGTTAGGGTGTTTTCTTAAAACCTGATATTTCAGCACAATTTCCTCTATCAACCATAAATGTAGCCTGTACATCACTGTCACAGTAGTTTGCATGGGCCTGCTGTGGAATATCTTCTACTCTGAAACCCATTTTCCACATAGTACATCGAGGAAGACTTTCAGGAACTGTCTTTATGGACTGAAAATTTTACTATTTCCTACTGTCTCTGATGCTTCACACAGCACTTGGTTGTCCCAGTAAACAGCCAATAAAAATATGTGTTGAGAGGGAAGAAAGGGAAAGAAGAGCCTGGCTTCTCTCTCTCGTTCTCACACTGTTTTTTTTCCCCTGCTCAGCTTCATCCTCCTGTAAATAAGGAGTTTAAAAAAAAAACAAAAAACATTGGTTTCTGCATTTGTGTGTACGTCGTCTTTATGTGCAAGAAAATATATGCTAAAGGCTTCTCGTTTGCTTTGCTTCAGTGCTCGACTTCCCGCAAAATCACTGGTGCAAAGAAGAGAGAACTGGAGGGAAGGATACAGAGCGATATGAGCAAATAAAGAAAAAAAAAGCATGTCTAAAGAGTGCAGGAAGTGGTGAGAGTGATATTTTAGATGTTTGGCTGAACATTGGTTGGTTAGGTCAGGCTGGGACTGCTTTGGGAAAAGAGGACCACACACATATCCACAAACACCCACACATGCACAACCTTTTAGCCAATTCAGGACCCTATTCCAGAGCTGTTTCTGATTATGTTAAGAGGGCAATGTATATATGAGGAGACGTCTGTATGTCTCTCTATTTCCATCACTCCACGCAGCTGTCTTTCTGTTTCTCACTCGCCTTCCTTCAAAATCTCCTCCCTCTCTATTTCTCTCTTTCATGCCCCCTCTCCTGATGTAGTCTGACTCTAATTGTGGTTGTCTTCGTTCCTTTCTTCAAACCATCAAAGTCTGTTTGCTATCAAACTCCTGACTATAAGAAGACTGATCCAGGGTCATTGGCCAGCCAACATGACTCTGCATCTGGTGCTTGTCAACCACCACAGGCATACAGGTCTCAGATCAGCACTCTGATTTGAATCAAACTCAGCCCCATGTGGTCCCGGTGGTTCAAACAGCCAGACTAGGGTTTCATCCTCAACTTCTCCAGCCTAACATTTGCCATGTGGAGGGCTACCAGGAGCAGGCCTGATGAAATGAGCTCTCATGGTTGGGCTGTGATCAAAATTGGCAGCTGTCTGACCTTGGTGTATCCACCGCTGCAATGAAAGTGAAAAATATGGTCTGCACATTGCACTAATTTAGAACTGTAGAAGAGTTGCTGACCCAAAGTAAGTAGCTTGATTTGACTGGTGTATTAAGGTTTAATTAATTCCACATATCACCCCAAAATATTGATTTAGCTCAAATCTCAACTGAGCCATGCCTGTGAGACTTTCTGTAGGATTTTCTACTAGTCTAACACAGTGGAGCCTTAACACAATATCCCTCCAGCACTTCTTTCTTTACGTGACCCGACCTTGTTCCCACCGTGATCCGCTTAACATCATACTACCAACTCAAACCAGATCTACAACCACTAAAACACAAACAATTCAAAACACTGTGTTTATCATATGAAGACCCACGAGAAGCAAAGACCCCATCAGATGAAGACCAAGTTTCAGCTGAATTTTAAGTCAGTACTGAAAACCTTGGAACCATGCCTACCTTCATGCTAATAAACATGATCACAGCCAAACTTTTTGCTAAATATTAAATATATCCATAAACAGCAAGCCGCCTTGTGGTTGTATGTCTGTCCAAAATGTCATCCTACATCATTGTATCCTTCACAAAAGTGGACGTTTGTGCTCAATATAAAAAGAATTCCCTCAAGGCGTTCCTGAGGTATCGCGTTCATGACAATGGACAGAGCGGACGGACAACCCAAAAACATAATACCTCTGGACACAGCTGTTGCCGGCGCGGAGGCGTAAAAATCAGAATTCAGTTAGCTCCTGTTACATGGTATTTGACCTCTGTAGCTCAGGAAAGACATTTCAATTTGATTCAACACCTGTCCGAATGATGACTCGTTCAATCGCATTAGTCTGTGTGCTATGCTGTGGGTAGAAGACTCATAGTCATAACCTAATGACTGTAGATGCATACACAAGAACTAAGAGGAACATAACAATGTCAGGAAGATTTGGAGAATGCTTAACCAAGCTTACTTACGAGCGTGACTGTAATAGACCCCTGATTATGGCTCCTGCAGCCAAAATATGCCTCTTTTTTAACAGATGTTTCGCTTTCAAAATGTTCCGCTTTTCAAAAAAATGCCTCTCATAAGTTTTTCCAGATCCACTTTCTGTACAAACCAAAAGCAAAAAACAGTCACCATTATATTTACCTTTTCTCATTCACAGATTGCTGACCTTCCTTTGGACTCCCTTGAACTTAATTGGTCTCTTTTGTGTTAATGTCAGTTGCTGTCCAAGAGTATAGATACAGTTTTAGGGGCTTTGTGTGATAAGACGCAGACGCACACATGAAAGAAAGGGGAAAGTTGGAAAGCAAAGAAGTAATAAATAATGTCTGGGAGAAACCGTGACAGAGATGGAGAAAGTGGTCTGATTCCCAACAAGGCTGGCTGATTCTCATGAGGACAACCATTGGCAGCTTACTGGAAGTCATCAGCAGTTCAAACCTCCATACTGCGCTGCTTGCCAAGTGTCATGAGCGCTCTCAACATTTATCATGAGCATAAGCAACATAAAAAAAACAGCTACGGCTCATATCTGGTGGAGTCTGCGATAGACAGAACAGTCACAAAGGACCTGAGGGAGGGGAAATAGTGGAGGGGAAGTTGGGATGAATTTAATTGGCCTAAATTATTATGTCTGTCTTACAACATCAATTACTTCTTTGGCTACCGGCCTAGTTGAGAAGAAATATGGCAAAATATGAGCAGGTATTTGAATATTCAGAGCATGTGAACACACATACTCCCCAAAAAAAAAAAAAAAACTATAGCTCTGATCTCACTTACACATGACAGTTAAATCCAAACACAGATGGATAATAATATCCTTAA
Source organism: Sebastiscus tertius (assembly GCA_916701665.1). Taxonomy (NCBI): domain Eukaryota; kingdom Metazoa; phylum Chordata; class Actinopteri; order Perciformes; family Sebastidae; genus Sebastiscus; species Sebastiscus tertius. The sequence continues at coordinate 39,513 of CAKAOH010020697.1, forward strand.
TATCATTTACAAATGACTTGATTTTGACCGATGTGAGTTTTTTTGGGATAAAGTTGTTGAAAGATTATAGTCAATCAATCAATCAATCAATCAGTCAATCAATCAATAACAAATTTTCATCATTCATGTTGAAAATAAAAAAATATAATTCAAAATGAATGTCACTTTTTTACAAAAACGAAATATAAAACCCAATAAATCAGTCAAATTCCAGTTTGGATTACTAAAAAGATGAAGTATTCTCTAAGAAGGTTGCTAAAGAAGCAAAGTAAAGGCCCTTTACCATGTGTTACAGGTAAGTACAATCTGGCTGCATACTCCTCTTCCTCTTCTTCCTCCTCCTCCTCCTCCTCCTCCTCCCCTTCCTCTGAGTCTGGCTCAGCCACGTCACCTAACAACAGGTTGCCATGTGGATGTGCTGATTGTGGATGTGATTGGTCAATGACAGATGATGGACAGGAGGGGGAGGGCATTGGAGAACCTATGGAAGAACACAACCAAAAAAAAAAGAAAAAAAAAGGAATGATGAATTTGAATAATGAATAAAAGTCAACAACAACAACAACAGGAACCAAAATCTTAAAAAAATAAGACATGAGTGAGCAATGAAGTATGGCGATGAATAAACATTGTGACATGAGACTGATAGAGTTACAGCAACTGAAGGAGAATTCCTGGGTTGGGATCGCCAAATAGAGTCACATAGAGAGCATCTGCCATAAACCTGCACAAACACTATTTATTCAGGAGTCCTCTGCGCCCTCTTCAGCTGTTTGGCTGCTGTGCCTGGGGGGGAAGTCCTGCAGTCTTTCACCTTCCCATCCCTCCCTGTCCCATTTCACCCCTCTCACATTTCAAGGACAGAGTTAGATGAAACTCCACATTGAATTGTCTCAACCGCTGATTTGTGTTTAAAAGAGAACTCGGTCTAAGTTTTTCAACTGTGTGAGGCATCAGTCCGTGCATAGTGCGGATTGGCTATATGTTTTTTGCCTGTTTGAGACAAGACTCACGAGCAGAGTGCGCAAAATCAATTGTGCATCGATGTGGTAACCTTGGCATTTAGCGTCTTCTGAATGTTAAATGGCCCTGCTCTCTGTTTGCACATGTGCATATTTGTGTTTGGTAGTCTTGTGTGTGTTTAGCCCAGACAGATAACTCTGTCCAGCCTTGCATTCCATACAAATGTGCTACCGCCCCCAAAAGAATGTAATTAGTTGTTGGAAAAAACCCACATTTCATTAACGGCACTTGCCATGGTGGCTGGCTTTACAGATACAAATGTGATAAGCCTCTCTCTAAACCTCTTGATCTCATATTTGCAAGCAAGGAGGGAGAAATTGAAATACAAAATCAATGTTAGGTTATTTGCAGAAAAAGAATTGTAATCTTATTTGGTTGAGCCGAGATGCAACAAACAGCTCTGTCCCTTTTTCTCTAAGACCAACACGTCCTCATACCTAAACGACAGAATAGGTTGTTTGCCAATGACTCACAAAACGACATACACCGATCAGCCAGAACATTATGACCACCTGTCTAATACTGAGTAGGTCCCACTTTTGCCGCCAAAACAGCCCTGACCTGTCGAGGCATGGACTAGACCTCTGAAGGTCTGCTGTGGTATCTGGCACCAAGCCGTCAGTAGCAGATCCTTTAAGTCCTGTAAGTGGCGAGGTGGGGCCTCCGTGGATCGGACTTGTTTGTCCAGCACATCCCACAGATGCTCCATTGGATTGAGATCTGGAGAATCTGCAGGCCGAGTCAACACCTCAAACACGTTGCCATCCATATGATATAAAAGAAACGTGATTCATCAGACCAGGCCACCTTCTTCCATCGCTCCGTGGTCCAGTTCTGATGCTCACGTGCCCATTGTAGGCGCTTTTGGCGGTGGACACGTGTCAGCATGGGCACCCTGAGCGGCCCCCATATGCAACAAACTGCTCCTCACTGTGTGTTCTGACACCTTTCTATTGGGACCAGCAATAACTTTTTCAGCAATTTGAGCTCCAGTAACTTTTCTATTGGATCAGACAACACGGGCCAGCCTTCGCTCCCCACATGCATCAATGAGCCTCGGGTCTGACCCTGTCGCCGGTTCACCAGTTTTCCTTCCTTGGACCACTTTTGGTAGGTCCTGACCACTGCAGACCGGGAACATCCCACAAGAGCTGCAGTTCTGGAGATGCTCTGACCCGGTCGTCTAACCTTCACAATCTGGCCCTTGTCAAAGTCGCTCAAATCCTTACGCTGGCCCATTTTTTTCTGCTTCCGACACAAAGTTCAAAGTTCAAAATGTTCACTTGCTGTCTAATATATCCCCTCCACTGCCAGGTGCCGTTGTAACGAGATAATCCATGTTATTCACTTCACCTGTCAGTGGTCATAATGTCATGGCTGATCGGTGTATAGGACCGTTCTATTTAATGTTGCGAAACAGTCACAGTTTTAAACACGTGGTTAACATTGTGAAACAGAACTACTTGGTTAGGTTTAGGGAAAACTCATGGTTTGGGTTAAAATAAGTACATACTGTTTATACGTTTGTTACATAATGTATTACTACGCATACTTTGTCGCTCTTAACACTACGTCAGCTGGCTTCCTCTTTTGCTCCTGTTATAATTACTACAGCCACGAGAGGTCGACGTCTAACAGCAAAGGAAAATATGGGTCGTAAAAAGCTGCTTGCACAGACGAGCCAGTATATGGACAATAAAACATGATGCTAAAACCCAATCTGTTGTTTTTTTTTTAAGGACTAACAAAATGGTCGGGACATCCCACACTCTATATCTATTGCTTTCACATGCATGAGTTGAGAAATACACACGCCGAAGAAATGTCATACACAGTCACTCTTGTCCCTTCCGGCTATATCTAGTGTACAGTATATCCCATCATGACATTCACTTGGGGTTTGGCAGTTTCAGGCTAAAAATACAACGCCGCACGCATCCAAAATAACATGACACAAGTCTCTGTTTAATTATTTACTAGAATGCCTTTTTCTTCTTTCACTGAGATTGAAAATAGCACGGATGTGTCGTTTTCTATTAAATACCCAGCCCCCGCTATCTCCCCTGGAGTGATGTCACGATGAAAAAAAAAAAAGAAAGAAAGAAAAAGCCCAGTGGTGTTTGCTGGGGGAACAGGAAACAACACAGGATTAGTGCTTCATGTGGGCAATATTATACAGTCCACTGGTTCGACTTCATACGTTCTGCAGAATTGATCAGCTCTGCACTGGTTGTCTATCCTCCTGAGACATGTTAATCAGTTTCCAAACAAGTACGCCTGGATTTGTTTCATTGTCATTAACATTATCAAAATGCTTGATTTCCTTGGGCAGTTTTATTATACTATGATAGTCAAAAGACTATTTCGAGAGTCTTTTTTCATCCTGGCAAAAATTGATACCTGGAGCAAACAATGCATCATTATGTTACCCAACTAAATTCAATTTAGTGTTTTAAATATTTTATATTTCACTCATGGTTGTGGAATATTAACAAGCAACAGAAAATCACCATTTGCAATCCAAAAAAACTACTCTCTGTACAAACTACTAGATCTTTAAGTATGAAGAAATACCTCTTCCTTGTTCAACAATGACTGCCAGCCCTAAGCACATTCTTTCCAACTGTGGACAAGGAGGTCACAAATATAGTACAGCATATAGTTTTGCTTTTTCAAAAACATAGTAATTTCCTAAAGCAAACAAGGCTCTGTAGTCTTTAACAAACGTTGCTCAATCAGGAGGAAATAGTGCATTTGCTGGGGACTATTTTCAGTGGTAGAAAATGACTACATTTGGTGCTCTGAGTATTTGTGGCAGCAGGATGAAGTGCCTTAAACTTGCATTATTTCTAATAACCAGCAGGGGGCGACTCCACTGGTTGCAAAAAAAGAAATCTGATTGTATGGAAGTCTATGGTCCTGTTCAGACCTGATATTAACATACTGAATATGTTCTTATTGTTACAAGTATGGTGAATGGACATATCAGACAGTGCAGGGCTTTCATATGCTGTCTCCTCAATATTTGCCAACCTTATCTTTAATGGAACATTGGGTGGAATTATGTCACAAGAGATTATTAACAATCTAGTCATTGAATCTAAAAGCAAATTACGGTAAAGTGCTTCTTTGCCTAAACATATAACAAGTAAATGGATTACTATATGCTATGGTTAAAACAAAAGAAAACAAAAGGCATCTGCTAGCCAGGGGTTCCCACACTAGTGGAGCTACATATTTAGTCTTTCAAGGTCTCAGCCAGGATGAATTCTCTTCTAATGCCAAGAAAAGAGAAAGTGGGATCTCAGTTTTCACATAATCATACAGCACATGAAACAATTACAGCAGTGTGTGTGCATGTGTGTGTGTGCGTTCATGCATGTGTGTGTCAGAGAGCAGGTAATAAAACCATCATTTGCTGGTTTGTTCCGACACAGAGTGGTGGTGTTTGTTGTGCCAAAGGGTTTGGATTCAGATCCAAGTCCAGTCTACTCTCAGTGGTCCAAATCAGCCAATACTGCCTGAAGGACACACTGAGGCGTACAAACACACAAACACTGGTGCACATACATAGGGATGCATAACTACATACTAACCACATGTCAGACACACACCACACACACACACACACACACACACACACACAAGGATCCTGAAACACACATGCGTACACTAACTATTAAACACACACACACAATACACACAACATACCACATGAGGAAGTGAAAAACTGGATGAGAATCGAGAAATTCCATCCAGAAACAACAAGGCGGGGGGAGTGGTAGAGTAAGAGAAAGCGTTTTCTCCCTCATAAATCATTCGCAAAACCAATTTTTCTTAAAAGTTTGAAACCTGCATCGTTTATATCCATGTTTTATTAGCTAACTGTCTTCTTCTTCCCTGCCTTTCTTGGTCCATTGCTGCATTTCTTGCTGCATTACCAGCACCTGTAGATCAGTGGAATAGTGTGAAACTGTTGGCGGGAATATGTATCCCACGTACATGAGCCTTTGCATGTAAAAGCATTGCCCCATAGCGCTATTGTGGATAGAAAACTCCATAGGGTTAAGTCGTTGACCGTGGACAATAATGTCCTTGATTTGTGTCTGGCGCAGGGGGCTTTTTGATGTCGTCTCTCTCTACTGTTGGCTATCTAATAAACACATAAAAACACCCAAAAATATAAGAAAAAACGAAGAGGGGAAAATTGGAAAAGAAACAGTTTTAGAGCAAGGAAACACAAAAAGAGCAGAATAAAATGAAGATGGCTGACAGAAAAAGAGTAGAAGGAAATTATTACTTGAGTAAAAGAAAAAAAAATAGAGGAAGAGTGTATGACTAATTAATTTCAACTCCTGCAGTTAAACTACTTTCCATTTTCCAGGCTGGAGAGAGGAAGTCAGAGACCAGTATTTGTAAAGATGATGGTTAAATTGAAACCAAAAGGCAACGCAATTAACATGGTGCTTGGTAACATGGCTGCAATACACACAGACTGACATCACCTCAAATGACTTGTGGAAATTGCCGTTTGGGGCTGCCAACTTTAAAAACTGCCATGTGAAGCTTTCAGACATTTCACTTATGTAGCAGGTAGGGTGTGACGTTAATGAACACTGTGGCAGCTACCGTGGTCCATGGTTTATAGAAGTGGTCATTTGCAGTTTGCCAACTGAAACAGCAAATCATGCTATTTTGTGACATGGAAGTCATGGATTTCTTTAGATTCAAATCAAGCATTCAAAAACATATCCTGGTTGGACCATTACCACTGCACCTTCTCCATGAAAACCTTATAGACAAGAACTAAAATATCTAAAATAGTAACACATATGTGCTCAAAAGTTGGGACAGAAAGGCTGCTATTCATTGTGTGAATGGGACCTGGCTTTGAGCTACAAAGAAGGTGCCCAGCAGCACTACAGGGGATTCGAGAAACATGGGAAAATCTTGTTTAAACGGCCGCAGAGTTGTTTACTACTCTGCTCCACTTGTGAGGTGGGTATCGCGCAGATAAAGGACCACAATCAGTCTCGCCAGTTTGGGCCCCATGCTGTATTAAAACAGTCTCAACAATGCATATCACAAATAAAAACAAAACAAAAAATATATATGTATATATAATATATAATGTATGCCTCCATCAACCAGTCAAGTTGCATTTTAAATCCATGTCTGTCCATCATCTCATCATTACATTACATTTTATCCAAATAGACATACTGTATTATTTCTTGAGTTATGCCAGTTATGCCACAGTGACCTTGACCCTTGACCTTTGACCACCAAAATATGAGCAGTTCATCTGAGTCCAAGTGGGTGTTTATGCCCAAATTGAAGAAATTCCTTCAAGGCATTCCTGAGAGATCACATTCATGAGAATGAGTCAGACGGACGGATGGACGTCCCGAAAACACAATGCTGTCTCCGGCGTGGAGGCATAAAAAAGCTATTCTGTACTCAAGGACAAGAACAAGTGTCTTTGTGTGTAGTACGGCGGCTGTATGTCAGAACACAACTGCCCAGTCGGAGCAGAGTACATACATCATGTTCCTCACGAGAGGCCAGAGACCTACTACATTGTATATGTGAACACAGCGTTAGCCTGCCGTTAGCATGCTGGGAAAGATTTCGATCTGTGCTGCTCTGGAAGTCTTTTGTCTGCATCTGCAACAAAAGCATAACCTCATCATAAAAGGTCTTTACTGTTTCACCCCTACCAAGAGTCCCCTTTTATTGGTAGCTCTTTTTCTCTGGCCCACGCTTTCCCCAAAATCCACCTGCATTGTTCGGGAGTTTGGGAAAAAAAATCTCTGGGTTGACATCCTCTGTTTTTTCCCTGCTCTCTCGGTCTCTGTCAATCTCCATATCAAAGACACCCTGGTAGAACGCATTGTTACTGGGATTACAGAGAGAGAGGAAGGGAGAGAGGGAGGGAGAGGGAGAGACACGGAATATTACTTTAAGGCCTAAAGAAAGACCTCACCTATTTTAACTCTAAGCCATGGAATTATGTGTATTTATGCTTGTTGTTGTAAATGGGTCACAGGCAGATGTTATGATTGTCAAAAGGTCCGACACAGCTGTCCGGTTTGCTCCGTGGGGACACGTGGGGGGGAGGTGGGGAAGGGGGGGTTAAGCTCAGCTATGATTGCCTGGGAGCTCGCTGTTCTGGCTCAAGACAATATTCTTTTAAGGCTCTGATCAATGGAGTAAAAATAACTTTGCAATGAAATACCCAGTCTGTCAAATGGCTAGGTGCCTCCTGGCATCTCCGCACGGTGCCTGAGGGAACGAGGTAATGCTGCATTCACATCATGAGGGGATAACCGGCAGAACAACTTGGCGTTTCAAAGACTTGGAAGTATTCTAGTGTCTGAAGTGAAGCCACCAAGACTAAAATGAAATGTTTAAGAGGCTTTGTTGCTCCTGATCTGATTTTTTTTGTTTTTCTTTTTACACTGAATTTAATTATGATACATTTTCAGTTCAATTTGAAAGCCAAGAAAAACACCGGAACAAACACCAGTCTTTTATGAGTCACAAAATAATAATATAATGAGTAATATATTATTAGAAATTAACTTGGTGATCAGTCTTTCAATAAACCCCAAAGTCAAATGTAACCTGAGGCGTACAGTACAGTCTTCTCGCTGCATGCAGCATTACATCAGGAGGTACTGTATGCTCCCCTTACCCAACCCAACATTTGCTTCCCTCTCTCTACTCTACTTGAGATTATGCCTGAGAGGATGGGAGGATGAAGAACAAAAGGTATAGAGCAGAGCATGAGATGATGGGCTGGAATGAGAGATAAAGAAGGAGGGCTGTAACGGGTAGCCAAGACATAACGTCTCCCAGGCAACCACACAGACAGATGACTGAGATTTAGCAACAGGTATTGATTTACAATGTGGTGAGGGGAGAATTTACTTCAAATAACAATCAAACTGTCACACAATTTACACTGATGAGAGAAACACTTCAACACAACAATGATGATGTCTAAGAGGTCAGGAAGAACTTGAGCAGTTCTCAGCTGCCTAACGTTAGCCTGACATGGCCTCACAGAACAAATTAACTCAATCAACTGTCTGTGGCGTTACTGTGAAATATAACATTAGTTGCTCTAACTAAGGGGCGACCTAATGACCACAAAGTAAACATCATTCAGTCGGCATCGCAAACAGAACACGTACAAAGTGTCTGCTAACCGCGTTAACTGGTTACTCTCAGCCGGATGTGTCGTGGTTGCTCGTAGTGATGACAGCTGTTGAAAATAGGAACAGAACATGCATGTGTCCTGGTAAAAGCCTTCAATTTGACTTTAATCAATATCAAATACATACTCATATGTGTTAATTATCCACGCCGTCCATTTACATATAAGTTACTACAAGCAACCACGGACGTAGTCGGCTGAAGGTCGCCAGTTAATGCGGTTAGCAAACGCTGAGTCACTACGTCTTGCCACCGCAGAAATGGTGATGCCGCTACAGTAGATGGCAGAAAACACAAAACAGTCGCTGGATTCGTCTATTGAATTTGGACCTGTGACACGTTCAATATTAATACATTTTGAGTAAATCAGCAGATAGAACGCTGCTCATTGACTGCGGTTCACTTTTGCTGCTGGATGCTGGATATACTAACATTACTTCACTTCCCCGGAGTCAATGAGCGACGAGCAGCTCTCGACAACGTGCCGGGAGCCAATTGGCCTTTATCATGACGTTTTGTTACTGGAGGTAACTGACAACTGACTGAAAGTCTTTGCTTCTCGCATGTTATTGTTTAGTTTTATCATAATGAAATATGTCAACAGAACAGTCTCATAGCTGCAGTCTGGACTGAAGAACAATTGGAAGTCGGACAAACGGCGAAGCCAAAACTAATCCATCTTTTTCTCAAACCACGGAGAAAAAAACAACCAAACAAACATATCAAGCTGCAAGCAGTGAAACAGGCACATTCTGTTGCATGACTTCTGACTAATTAGGAATTTTTCCCTTGTGCGGCTTGTTTATTTTGTAATTATACTATTATCTTGTCAAATGCTTGCTTCTGTGGATACAGAGTTCAGTACCATCTTGAAAACAAAACTTCACGGCACTTTTTCTGTTGCTTTTGAAAAGAGAGTTGTTGGAGACATTTGTTTGATAGAAAGAAGACATATTTTGGGGTCAGACGGTGGCTCAACGGGCCCCCTGTGTACTTTAGCAATGACTGCTTTATGTCGTCTCAATCGAGAAAAAAATCCGCAGAGCTTTTTAACCCCGCGGCCTTGTCACGCAAAACAAGTCCAACCTTAGATCTCACCCAGCTGTTGTAGAGTGAGCCAGGTTGTGTATCTGTATGTTTTGAACACCTGGCTCCGTCAGTGCCCTCCTCATTCTTCATCCCTGCTTGGCTTGGTTTTGGCACACACTCACACTCACACACACACACACACAGATAACTGCTAGCTGTCCTGAGGTAGCTCTTTCTGTACTCTCTCTCACCGTGCTCTTGGCGTCTCTCTCCAGTCTTATTCTCTACTGTTTTATCTTCCCTCCTGTTTTTTCCCGTGAACTCTCGTCCACACCGGTCACCCCCAGCTGTGCAGCACAGTAGGTGCGTTCTACTTTGCATCGTAAAGTTTCCCCGGATAAATCAATAACAGCTAAATTTACATTTTAATGCAAATCATCCCAAGTTAAAGCTACTAAATCTTGACAGTAATTGGTTTTTAAACGTTCCCTGGACAAATTAAGGACACACGAAAGTAGAGGAAGTAATTTAAAGTTAGGATGCAATATACAAACACTAATACAGAAAGTCCACACATTTTTCCCTGTTCTGTAGCAAAGCGGCGTCTGTAGAGGACTGATAGCGACGATGATCAATAGTGACACCGTAATCACGTCACCACCTGCTCAAATTTCTGACATCGGAACTCACTTTTTGGACAGTATTGAAGCAAAACAGTTTTGTAAAAAAACAACTCTTCACAGACTGGATTTTCAAACCCATCGCACCAAATGTACTAGAGGAGGAAGTGAGAAAAATCACTTTACAGGCTAATGAATGTGACATTTAATTAACACAAACAACGAATCAACTGATAAGCAAACATGTATTAAACTAAACGTAGTCAATGGAATAAAATAGGTTGCATTGTAAACCACTTAAAGCTTTGGTCACTGACTGACATTTTGACCACTACGACTGTATTTCCAGTCACAGTCATATATTAATTCAAGATCCTTTGCACTTGATTGTTAAGTCATTCACAGCCTTTAAATGAGCGACGGCTGTTGGACGTTTCAAACAACTTGAGACTTAGAACATTCAAACGATGTGTTGGACTGAATGTGTTATCAACCACTGAAATAACTGATAATGGTTTATTTTTGTCTGTGTTTTTGTTGGTTCATAAGCATTTCATTTTGCTTTTTAAATAAATTACATTTGATTTAAAGGTGCTTTTTTTATCAACCACTATGATATTTGATATATTATGTTTTTTCTTACTTGCAACTTTAATGTAAATCACACAGACATATGAATAAATCAACCCCTCCCAACTCATCAAATTTCGACGCTTGGTCGCTGCCCCTCGGCGTCTGAAACTGAGGCACCCTTTACTGTCTGTATGAGACGCACAAGTTCAATGTAAACCCATCCACGTCATTATTAGACTGGAACCAACGTAGTATAAATAATTTAATAATAATAATAATAATACAATTTTATAGCTTTATACATAAATTACAGACTTAACTAACACCAGTTACGTAACAAGCATAGTTATTTTATCTAACAAACATAATTACTTTAACCCAAACCACGATAATTTCATAGGCCTAACCAAGTACATTTGTTGCCTAAACCGATTCTAAATAAACAGATTCTGCATTCACATGTAGAATCTGTAGGACAAGATTTTGGCATCGGAAGCATTCTGGTTTCTGTTTGTAGTCTGAATAGTATTGATCAATCACGCTCGAAAAGGCTTCGGTTGAATGCAGGTTAAACGTTCCATTGTGGAGAGCAATTTGGCCGAAATACAATCTGGTCTCGCACCTCAGGTTGCTAATCTGTAAACAATGAGCAGCACACTGAAGAGGAAGTCTTGGCCAGGCCATCCGCTGGATACAACGGAACCCCAGAAATACAGCTCCATGCCCCCAGAGGCTTATCCGACGTCAGACCGATGGCTGATGGGTTCCAAGATTGGCCTAAACCAACCAAGTACTTTTGGTGTGTATAAGTAAACCTAAAAACAATATAAACCCACGTTTGAAGTTCATTTTGAAAAGACACTGTATGCATGTAACAAATGTATATCAACACACCAAAACTGATCCTAGATGGGTACCTAGAGCGCCACTGACCAAGCGTCAGTATTTGATGAGTTGGGAGTGAGAATGTGTTGGAATAAATAAACATACACACAGAACGGGTACATACTACATACAGTAGTAGTGAAACGGCCACCCAGAAGTTAGCCATTAGTATTCTGTTGGTTAATGTCGTTCCCCAGCACAGAGGAAAAGAGGAAAATAACATTTCTGTTATTGTGATCACAGTGAGTGAGGCAGAGATTATGTCTAAGAGGCGGCAATCAGAAGACAGAATATCTCCAGATGTAATGCTTGTCTCAAATGGTTTGCTTATGTTTACATACTCCATGCCTTCTGTTGCTTATTGTGCCTACAGTACATATCTGGTTTAATGAGCCATATGTCTGATTGGGCCAATTTTCCCTGACTCCTTGTATGCACAGTTACCAGAAATGGTTCTACAGGCGTGGACCATTGCAAAACACATTATTGTGATGCTCAGTGATTCCCAACCAGAAATCAATCACTGCAATAGAGAAACAGACGTACCCCCTGGGGTTCTCTTCTGCAGTTACTAGGAGGTACGTGGAGAGACTGAGAAGACGCTCAGCTAATGTGAAGAAAAAAGAAGAAATTATGATTTGGTGAAAATGAATATAATCCACATATTTATGTTTAGGCAGAAGATAAACATACAAATATGATTAAAAATGGGTGTGAGGCTGATCTAGTATTTTTCTTTTTTTGTCACAATAACCAATACATTACTAGCTATAAATGACAGACTGCTCTGGACAGACAACCAACCAACCTGCAGTTGTATTATTACTAGACTAGAAGAGTCAATGAAGTGGTACTTAATCAGATCTAATCCGACAGATCAGATCTGATGGGATCTGATGAGATCTGTGGGGGTACGTCAAACAACAAGATTGAGAACCACTGCTCTGTTGCACTGAGCTCTAGTGGTTCATGTCGTGTCCCATGAACCACTAGAGCAGATACAAATGGCAGTGCAGTGACATCAGTAAACTGCACTAAACATTATACATCTTAAGAGTTTCTCATTTGGTGTGTTTTACTAATACAGCTCCCACTTATATTCAGAATCACACTCATCAATGACTGGGGGGCAGTAAACATGCCTTGAGCCACTATTCTGTCAGAAATGCAACAAACAAAGCAACTGCTGAATCTGAAGAAGGAAGATTAAACGTGCTTCAGCCGCCTCATAAGGAATAGTAGGCCTGTCTGGTGCTCACAGAGTAGGGCAATCTTGTAACAGGAGAGATTTCAGAGAGCAGTTCCAAAGCACACTGGAGCACACAGATTTAAGGCCGTAAACTTTATTAAAGACCGACTGAAATCTCTCCTGTTACAACTGGCGTATCTTTTCATGAAAAGGTGAAAAACAACGTTGGGCTGAGAGTATTCATCACCTCATGCTGCTTAATAAAGAAGATTAAAGACGAAGGTCAACGCAGTAATGCCGAACTCGTCGACCTTTGTCTTCCACATCACGTCCAGTACATTAATGCATTGCTTCCTGTGTGAATACATAATACTGTGTGGGAAAGGACTCCAACAATAACAATGAAAACTGCAAGAGGCAATTACATAAAGTAAATGCATTGACTGGCTATTGCTGACAAAAAGCTCACCGTGAATTGTATAAAATATGTTTTTTTGATATAATGAACTCAAGGGGTATAACAGATGTTTGAATCTGCAGTATCTCAACCACCGATGGGAAACAGACCCTTTGTGATTTAGGCTGATCTGACGGTTGCAATTTTACATAAAAAATGTGGCCTGTTGCTATACTTCCCTGAGTCATTACGGTTATATATAGAAGAATCTATTTGCGGGTGCTCGGCGCATGCAGGACCTCTCGTAATGTAGAAAGGAGAAGTCGGTATTCTCTAAATGATAATAAAAACATTTACATAAACGGTCGGTTTCCTCGGTGTAATCAAGTTTAACAAGAGTCTGTGAGGGGGAGACCGACTCTGTCATGTTAACCAACATCATTTAGGACTGGGAGGATGTGTATGTGGGTAGTTAATTGTCACTGTCCTGCTAAAAAGGCGATGTCCAAGCGTGTGTGTGTGTGTGTGTGTGTGTGTGTGTAGCAAACCGTAAACAAGGCGTCAAGCCAGGCCATCACACACATGCTAATTAGATGAACGCTGCATGCTCCCTCTCCCTCCGCCTTCTCTTTCTATACAACACACACTCACAGACAGGCAGTCCCACAATTACGACTGAGGCCGGACAAAGACAATTAACTGCACGCACGTAAATCCTTTGCATTATGCGCCGTGCCCACACACACGCACACACACTCACACACGCACACAGAGACACTTTCCATTCCATTGTCAAGCCAATTTGAAGCAGACTTTTGAAATGTCGCAGAAAAAGAAATGTGAATTAGGAGCGTTTCCTTCAACTGGTTTGGAGCGAATAAACTCGGCTACACTGAAAAAAACGTACAATTTAGCTAATTTTCCAATACCACTTACAGATAGCTAACTTCGATAGCTTAATGACTCACAAACCATGGCAACAACAAGCATGTCCCAGCTGTGTGCATCACTTTTTAGTGTTCCCTAGAAACACTTTCCTTTGTTGTTTGTGGCAGTTGCAGCATCGGTTGTGCTTTCTCTATTTGCAGCTAAATGCTACGCACGTTGATTTTTTTTTTTTTTTGCTTGTGTTATGTCTATTTCTGTGTTTTCTTAAGCTGTAGTGCGTTGAGGTCTCAGGGCCACCATAGAACTACATATTGTGTAACTATTCTGTATTAGACTAAAAGAAAGGGATATGCGAGTGATCGCACTTATGTTTCTTGCAAAAGCCGTTGCACTTTAAATGACATTTTATTTGAGATGTACTGAAGATGATTACTGTAAATGTTCTTTTTACGTGTTAAACGAGATAAAAAGGTTCAGTCAGATATTCTTATTTTAAAGCTGTTTGTGCCTTTACTCAGACTGAGCCTCTCACTAAAAATTGTTCCAACAAGTATTTTTTGGAAGCACAGATTCAGGTGCAGTGTTGTCTGTTAATGACTGTTGGAACCATTGTAAACTGTTGCTTAATCCTGGCTCGCACCAGTGTTTCAAAACCTAATAAAAGGTGCTGTTGTTTTAAAAGCATCTGTTTTTTCATGTTTTGTTATAGTCTTATTTTAAAACTGTTTTATTGAATACAAAAAGCCCATAGTAAAACAAATACATACTAGAGTCTGTTAAAGGTAGATGAAATATTATGTAAATATTACTTAAATATTTTTTCCAATGGAAGTCGAGAAAAGCAAGTAAAAAAAAAAAAGATTACACTTTTAGATGAGTTTTCTAATTAGGTGCAAAGGTAGTCTAAGTAAAAATGACTATGCAATAGTGAGTAAAATGTAGTAACAAAGACAGAATATTGCCAGTAAAGGTTACTTGAGTGCCTTTGATAGAAACACTTCATAAGTAAAAGTTCACTTGAAATGTCATCTGCAAAATCGACTTAGAATTTCTGTGTGGAAATTGTTACCTAGCTTTTTCTAAGTAAATTCCATTCCAAATGTTTTTCAGTGTAGTTTGGTCAGAAGTTGGCGCTGTAGGCTACGCATGGCTGAACCATTAAACAGAGTAGAAGAAGTAGAGGTTGAGAATTGGAAACAAAACGAGTTGCCTTGGCCTTCTAACCATCTACGAGAGGAAAAAATGGCGAGAGGTCTTCAGGAATTTGTTTCAATTGGGCAAGTTTGAATTGTTCTTTCATGTCAGTTAGTATTGGCCATGTCTGGTGCTGTCCGGAGACAAAGACAAGCATTCGCAGGTTATGGGAAACAGCAGCAGAAATAGCTCATCAGTATGTGAGGTTGCTACGTCACAATTTATTCGGCAAAGGCGTTTCCATAACCCGTTCAATGCATCAACTATTTTTCCGACAAAGACGAAAACCACCTCAGACGAGCGGAAAAACGTTTTCTTTTCATCCAATGTTGCCGTTTCCATACAGTTTTTCTAATGAGATGCTTCAAAATGCGAATAAAAACGTGAATGGAAACGCAGCTATACTGACGGCTAGAATTTTGGTTCAGCGAGGAGGAAAAGAAAAATGACAAAGAGGACAAATCTTTCTTGTTCCATGGATAAGGGGGGGGAAAGTACAAGAAACTCAAGTGGGCTGAAGTACTTGATACTCGCCAGTCTGTCTCTTTCTCCCCGTCCTCCATTATCTCTGTCTTTATCTTTTATGGGTCTGTGAGATCATATTGGCCTTTTGTTCTAGTGGACTATAAGCTAGTGTTAAGCCACTATGTCCCATGGGCACAGTTACACTAACAACCATGATGGTGGACGACAGACACATGCTAAAACCATCTAGTCTACACACCCTCAGGGATACAATCCTGTAGAGGAGTGTAGAAGGGAAACAGATTGTGAAAGAACAAAAGAGGAAACTTCCACTACATAAACTCAACCACTATACTCTGACACTTTTATTGTCGGTTCTGATTTGATTTGAGGTTTGTTTTGATTTCTGCGCTGCTCTGATTGTTCTAACACTGACTGACTGGGGCGAGCGATGACGTTAACAAACTGTGTCAAGAGAGGTGCAGCGCCAGAACGGCTCGGCAAAAAAACCTGCCGCCTGTGATTCATAGGATCTGGCAACCGGGCTAATGCAGGACGGAGTGTTTTGCATAACAGGTGTTACATTGCCAGTGAGAAAAGGGAAAGGAGATATAGAGCAATCACAATATTTCCATGACATACTCAGGTGTATAATCAACCGCACACACACACACGTATGAAGACGTAAACACACACGTACACAAGGTGCGCCCTGTCCCCTGACATCAGCTTTTTTTCTGCTAATGTGTCCTTAATGAATGGAATGATTTGTGCGTGTTTGTGTGTGTGTGTGTGTGTGTGTGTGTGTGGTATAAATTAGGGCCTATCCATAGGGGACACCACGACTGAGAGCAATACATTACCCTCTCTTTCAACAGCCACACTGTCTGCCTCCTCAGAGAGCGCAAAGCAGCCAGTCAACCAGCTCTCCCAATCTCTCAAAGAGGAAGGCAGGAAGTGGAAAACGGTGAGATCAACAGTGGTAGATGTGCATCTCCCCGTGTACTAATTGTTGAGCTCCTCTATTCGTCTCTGTCAGGTTCTCAAATAATAATCTCTGAAGCACTTCAGAGTTGTGACGTAGGAGGAGTTACTTCCAAAAGGAAACATCCTGTTTCTGCATGGACAACGTTACTGACAGTTGAATTGTGTACATAAAAGTATAATGTGATAAAGTTGACTACAAATCCCGAGTGGCATTTCAGTATGAACCATCCAATCAAAGAAAATGAAGCTCAAGGTTACACTTTGTAGAAACCTGACAATACATTCAGTTTGAATCAGTTTAAATTTGGAATCTCAGATGAATTTGTCCTTCATGGTGCTGTGTTTTGTTTGATGTCAGCTTGGATTTGGGCCTATGATTGGCTTTTTTCACCATGACAATGTCAGCTCACAGGTATTATAATACTTAGAGCTAACTGAAATACCAAACTGGCAGGAAAAAAATAAAAAATAAACTTGGCCATAACATGAAACTGTATATCATTACATTACCAAGGTCTCCACTGAGAATATCATCCAAAGAAAACTTTGAAATGGGAATTTACACAGAGGGAATGCTACATAATGTACATGCTGCAAGGGACTTATCCCGCTTATCACAACTCTATTTCCAGTTCAGCCTCAATGGAGCTTGACAACAGCACATATTTCAACTATCCAAGGTGTACATGACAAACAGGTTTTAGCATCAAATACGCAAAAAAATCAGAGTGAGAACTTGTCAGAGCTGTGCCATTTTGCATTGATGTTCAGCATTCACACACACAAGTTCCACCACAGGAGAGAAGAAGGAGCTATCCATTACTCCACCGACGTCAGACCAGAATGTGTCAGACGTAAGGGCCACAATCATAAAACATGCCCCATGTTCTCAGAGTAGTTCTTTAAAGGCCTAGAACAGTCCACTTTTGAGTCCTAAAATGCAAAAGTGAGGAAAAAGTGAATTCCCTTGGCTGCAAAGTAATCAGAGTGGCCGACTTGAGCCAGAAGCAGCACAGCTAGGGGGGTTGGACTTCTTCTGCACCGCCCCGGCACCAGATGGGCTTCAGTTTTGAGTTTTCTTCTGTGACATAAATCAGACCTACACACATTCCTGATTACTGTTGATAGCTCCTTCAATTTTGACAAACAAATTAGCTCAGTTGTAAGTTACAACTCAGGGTTTTGGGCTAAGGTAAAGGCCTATCTGTCTCCCAGGGATCTTGAGAGAGTAACGCATGCTTTTATTACCTCTCGGTTAGACTACTGTAATTCTCTGTATGTGGGTTTACGACAGTCGTCTCTTCATCGGCTGCAGTTAGTACAGAATGCAGCTGCTCGCCTTCTGACTGGAAAAAGAAAATGCATGGTTGTTTGGTTTTATATCACCAGTTCTGGCCTCCCTCCACTGGCTTCCTGTCCGTTTCCAGATTGATTTTAAGATTTTATTGTTTGTTTTAGGGTTTTAAATGGGCTGGCACCACCTTATCTAGCAGAACTATTGCACCTCCATACTCCGGTCAGAGCGCTGAGGTGGACTAATCAGATGCTCCTGGATGTCCCCAGAACTAGAATGAAAAACAGAGGCGATCGAGCCTTTTGCGGCATCCGCCCCTAATCTCTGGAACAGCTCACCTCTTCATATTAAAAACTGCTCAGACTGTAGAATCGCTTGATTAAGTTAATTTGCTGTTGTGCTGCTGCTCTTTTACTGCTGTTATGTGCACATTATGGTTATTGTTTTTGCTCTGTACATATTGTTGTTCGCTTTGTATTCATTTTTATTACGTACATGTTCAGCACTTTGGTCAACTGCGGTTGTTTTTAAACGTGCCATACAAATAAAGTTTGACTTGACATCCCGTTTGTACATTTTGGAGCTTTTCTTTGTCCTGATGGAGTACATGCTGCTATAAATGGGTTTTGGGGTCAGTTGGTTTGTAGTAACAGCTCTTGTTGTCACACTGTTTTAAAGCCTCTGAGCTTTATTGATCCTCATCTTCTTTTATAGTTATATTTATAGTTCATTTTTGGAGCAATGTGACTCTTTTACGGTGGTTTATTTTTCATAGGTTAGCTTCAATATTGATGCATTTAATACTCTTTTTCACCCACTTCTGACTATACTGTGCTTACTGTAACGATTACTCTGCACGCAAAGTAACTACACAATTTACAGAGTGATGAGCTCTAACAGTCATACGTGCAACCACTATCTCATCTCTTCAACATAATAGATCGAGCCATATATCCATTAACATGTACAGTGTGAGCAACCAACTAGACCGGAGGCAGCAGAGAGGCCAGGAGATGGCTGCTTCATGTTGTGTGTGTGTGTGTGTGTGTGTGTGTGTGTGTGTGTGTGTGTGTGTGTGTGTGTGCCTGTACACGTTCTTGTGTAAGTGTGACCTGGTTTGTCAATGTGACAGTGTTTTCAGCAGACTCTATTGTGTGACAGGGACTGCTCCTTTTTGTTGCAGGTCACACACATACTGTATGCACTAAAGCATTTGTACACACACACAAACACACACACACACACACACACAGAAACTGAGACACTTGAGTGACTGCTCTGCTTTTGCCTTAAGGCTGACAGTGACCTCAGAGTGGAGTCTCTCCCTCTATCTGTGTGTGTCATGTGCTGACCTTACAAGAACTCTGAGCATCCCCTCTGGTCCTGGTCTACCTCTCCTGTCATACCAGTGCCGGTGGGAGTGGAATACAAAAACGCTACTGTGTAAAGAGTATGCAGATGGCACTATTAACACAGTGCTGGAACAATATTGACAAAGGAGTAAACCATATGCAGTAAACCTATTGGAGCCATTAGGGCTACGCCAGCCTGTATACGCTGCAGTAAAACGTTGAGGATTCCCTCCTGTTTTAGAGAGACACCTGTTCGCCGTCCACGAATGTGAGGGAGGAAGTGAATGACTAATTTTTTTACATGACGTGGACAACAACAACAAGGGATATCTCTGTTTCAGTTGTCATTTTAGCTCGGCTGCCATCTCACTACAGCGATGCATTACATCTAGCTTTGTTTAGAGCGTGTAGTATTTTCACACAGCAAAGATGTCATAAAAAATACATACATTGCATGCTTCATCTTTTTCGTACAAATGAAATTAGTGGAAATTGGTGCAGTCTTAGCCAGTCATGTGTTGCACCAGTCGGATCAGCAAGGTTAGGAGCTTTAAAGTCGTACACAGAGGGACCTTAAAATACAGACGTGTAACGCATTCACTTGAGAAAATAATATTTGTCCCGTTTTTCTGGGATTATTTCAGAATTATGAGAAAAGTTTTCATGTTAATATAATGTTTCATGATTAATGAATTAATGAGATTATTATCTCAGAATTCTGAAACAATCTGCTGAATTAACAAGATACCTCGAGTCCCAAGAGAAGCTCTCATTTACTTGAGAGCTCCATTCCATGGAAGCAAACATGTTTCTCCTGTTTCATTTAATCCAGCACTGAGAAACCTACGAATGACGTGCAATTGAGGCATAATTGCCGTATTGTCTCTAAAACATATAGCTAGACAAAATGCATTTCAGATGCATCATCTTATATCGGTGAAGCATAACATATCGGTACATATAACCACAATGTCCAGCATATCAGAATGGGCTTTACCTGAACTGCCTTTAACTGCAAGGTCCTGAGGCGTCTGTGCGAAGTCGACAAACAAATAAAATGAACGTTACCATCTATATTACTTAAAGACACCAGTATCTCCCAATGTCTCCAATCTAAACCAAACTAAAACTGAATTAAACTAAACAAACGGGACGTGTTTGCCTCCATGAAATATTCACTTATCTCATTAATTAAAAAAAAAACAGAGCAAATTTTTTTTTTCCCAACATTTTTTTTCTCATAATTCTGCGATAATAATCTCATTAATTCAGAAAAAAAAACAAAACAGGGCAAATATTTGTCTTCAAGTGAATGCATGACACTTCTGTATTAAAATGTCAACATGTTTACTATTGACCATTGTTTTGTAATGCAAAATACAATGGAGCACTAAATAAAATCAAAAGGTGGTGTGATGACTCGAGCAACAACTCCCAAACATCCATTAGTGCTTTGCAAAATATCCTCTAAAACATGACAGTATATCTGTTTCTTTTAAAGCTTTTTAAAATTAAAGCTTCAGTAGGCAGTATATTCCAAAAATTCCATAATAACCTTTCAGCATATTGTAATTCAAGTGTTCTGATCGAAAACTAGACTTCTGTACCTCCTCATGGCTCTGTGTTCAAGCTTTAAAAAATCTAAGAGACTTTGGCCAATCACAGGTCATTTCAGAGAGAGAGAGCGTTCCTATTGGCTGTGCTCCGTTTGGTAGGCAGTGCTTAGTATTTTCTAAACTGATCTCAAATGGCTGCCAGGTCACAAACTTTCTCATTTTACAGCTAAACAGTTCACTACAAGATGTTTCTGAAAACATTTGAGGAGAGAAATAGACATTACAGTAACAGAATATTGATTCATATTTGATCAGCGCTGCCTAGTTTGATCGTTTGATCAGAGTTCGCGAGTGATTGACAGCTGCTCAGAGACGGCAAGGCTCCAGATCAGCTCTGATTGGTTGACACATAGGCACATGATTTTTTTTTTAGATTACCTGTCTCATGCACTACTGTCAGGATATAGTGACCGTTTTATAAAAATACTTTTTTTTAAATCATATTTGCTCCATTTCTACCCACTGCTGCTTTAATAAATGGTTGAGAGCATGTTCAGTGTACTGAACATTTGGTACATTCAGCACTTTGAAACCAAGATCAAAAGTAATCAAACCTTAATGAGCATGTCTGTTTTCTGTGCTGTTTGTGCTCGTGTTGAGTCTCATATCTCACCAGGACAAAATCAGCCGTTTGGCAAATGGAAACATGTCTGGGACCAATAACCGTTTCCTCTGTGGCAGGACATTCACTCAAATGTTCTGTGTTTGAGGTGTTTCAGTAATGATCAATCAAGCTCATGTTCTCTGTCAAATCACATTCTGGGAATACACTAATGGACTGGGTTTAATTTTTTTTTAATTTTCTAATCAGACCATATCTTCATGCATGTCAGTTCGTTATCACATATACTTTGTCATACAGATTCGTATGAGCCTGAATGTGAATGGTGGTGGGATGGAAGTGAATAAAATGCTGCGTTGGAATGATGTTGTGTGCTAGATTAGTGTTTTTCCCAACTTCTGTTGTGTGAAGTTGGTCTGTTCGCTGACCAAATGAAATGAAATCCATCCCTCATCTGTCAATGGAAGCATTAATCTCTCACTGTCTGTGTGTGTGTGTTTGTCCAACAGCTACTTTTTATTTCTGCTTTACCACACTGTGTGTGTGTGTGTGTGTGTGTGTGTAGAGAGTGATGTGTCCATGTGCACACGTGTCCTCAAATTTTGCATGTGTGTGTGTGCAGCAGAGCAGGACAGATGGTATTATGCGGATCACCATTTGCAATAATCGTCTATATTTCACTAACTCATAATTATCCTGATTGGAGCTGCATGCTGTCTGAATGACTACGACATGTGACACATGCCAGTCAGTCTGTGGTTTTTATAATGGTAAATATGACACTGTGCTCACATCCAATTCCCACTCTTTTCTGTATGATCTCCCACCTTTTTACTCACGCTTATGCTGTGTTAAGTACATATAAAAAGGTACTGTATGATAGCTAAAAAAAATAAAAAATATATATATAATCTAATAGGGTGTTGGTCAGAATACAGGAGTATGCATGTAACTAGTTGCGGTTAAGTCACACATCTGAGTAACAACCTATTATCATCATAGTTACACAGTCGTCAGTGTTATGTATACTCACTGTATGAACTCAGCTGTTGTAAATTAAACTTAGATTTGTCTAATTATATTTGACACACATTTATAACACAGATTACACATCTGAACAGATGCATGTTTGGGATTAACCCAACAAGAGAAATAATTAGTGGATGGTATAGAGAGCTAAGTGGATGGAATGGGTCATGGGTTCCAGTCCCTGGTGTAAGATGAACATTGCCAAGGTAAGGCTTTCCAGCTGTTCCATCCAACTGTGTGTATGTGTGTGTCTGTGTTAATGAGGACCTCCGAGATAAGAGGGTCCATACACAGCTACATCTCTCTCTCTTTTTCTAATTCCTCTCTTCACCTCCTCTCCCCCCACGCCTCCCTTTACCTTCACCCTCATTCTGGTTTGCCTTTACTCTTTCCTTCTCTGCCTGATATTCTCTCTCTCTATAATCAGTGTACTGCAGCACAGAAACTGGAGGAAACCCGTGGAAAGTGATTTATTACAGTCACTCACTCACACACTCTCTCGAACACACGGGGTGATTTATTGCCGTGGAGGTAGACAGTAGTTCAAGGGTAAGAGATTAGTCTAACACACGCTGAACACCAAATCATTATTACACGTTTAGAGAGAGGAGGACATGGTCTCCCTCACACACTCAAACCACACCGCGGTTTCTCTGCATAAACTCTAGGTACATTAAATAAGTTCATACAGAAAAATGAGTATGAAGACATTTTCAAGCAGAAAAAAAGGGTAGCAGAGAACCCAAACCTGGAACACTGATGCTTTTTTTAAAGGATCCAATTTTTCCACCCTTTAGCATCTGTATGCGACACATCAGGCTTTCGACTAACATCTGCATTATTATTCAACCCGAGACATGAGATAATGTCTTTTCCATTCTGCCAAACATAATTTTGTTGTGTGAAACTCTACTTAGACAACCCAGTATCACGCCAAAGCGTGTATAAACCCGCCTGTCCACCAGAGGATAGCGTGTCAGTGTCACGTTTTGCCTCGTCAAGATGTGAATATTACACAGGTTTATGGAGATGCAGTACCAGCAGGGAGCAACAAAACCACTTAGTTATGTTTAGGAAAAAAGTCATGGTTGGGGATAAAATAAGTGCGTAGACTAAGTAAAAATATGTACGAAGAAAAACGTAACATCAGTGCGGAAAACGTGACAAACGTCTCTTATTTTGAAAAGACACTATGCATGTAATGAGCGGACACTGGCACGCCGTTCCTGACACGGTCAAAACCGACGCTAGAGTGTCATAGTTTGAAGCGTAGAGCTACTGACCAAGTGTCCGTATTTGATGAGTTGGGAGTGAAAATGTGTTGGAATATTCGACCGTTCATTTTTCAATTCAAATAAAATAAAAACTATATACACTAAATATTATATTGAAAAATCTACAGAAGTATTTGACACCGATATTAATAATGGGACTGGACGATAACACTAAATACATCGAGAATGTGCAACTAAAAGCATGTATTACTTGGTGAAACAATGTATTCTGTGTAATATCCTTTTTATGGAATGTGCAAATAAGCAAACCAATAAAAACATACAATATTAAATGCATAAATACATAATGTCCCGTTTGTAATTTGATTGTTTAGGGTCCTCTGGTGGCTGTTTGGTCGTAACCAGCCACTTGGTGTGATTTATTATCAGCTGCCAGGGGCTTTAATTTGAAAATATCTGTATCAGCCTTATAGAAAAACCAACATATCCAGGAGCGGCTGAAAAAGGCTGCCGGTGTAGACCCCTACGAGCCAGAAAGATAGCCCGACCCGATACACACTCTTCTTCCCCGGAGCCACATAATCCATCAGCTCTACGGAGATGTGCATTCACAATTATGCTCTGGAAAAAAAAAGAGCACGAACACACAGAGAGCCTTTTATAACCCACTTCTATTGTTTCCATTTGTTTCCATCTAATTCTACTCGTGTCAAGATCGATTGAACGGACTGAATATGAAGTGATGCACCCTGGGGTCATGTAGGCTGTTTTCACCACTCTAACTGCAACACACACACACACACACACACACACACACACACACACACACACACACACACACACACACACACACACACACACACACACACACACACACACATACACAAACACGCCAGCTCTGGTTGCGTGTATGTATAGAAGGGAATCGACACACAATGCACACTGAACTTCATTTGTAGAAAGAAAGTAGTCTTGAGGAACTAGATTCGATGATGTAATGACGCTGATTTTAAAATCATACAGTTTTGTCTATCGGTGTTTTCGTGCATGCTGCTGCCACACACACACACACACACACACTCCTGGATGTGTGCGATGCTCCTCATCCAGACAAATGGGTCAGCAGTTAAAATGCCAACGCTGACCCTGCTGTCACTTCACATGGAAGTCTACTGCCAGACGTGTGTGCGTGTGTGCGTGTGAATGTTAATGTGTGTGTTGAAGCAGCGTGTACCATCCTCTGCTCTAGCTCTATACTCTCCGAGTGCTGTGTGTGTGTGTGTGTGTGTGTGTGTGTGTGTGTGTGTTATTGAGGTGAAGGATTAAGACAAATTGATATGTATGTAGAAGAAGGAAGCAGTTGACTGGACAGATCATTTCAGTGTATTAGCATGTTAATAGAACGATAAGGCTCTGCTGTCCCTGTCTCTGTTTCTCTCTCTTTGTCTTTACCTTCTCTTGTTTCTCTGGATGTTACTTCAAACACGGTGACATCTCTTTGTCTGCGGGCTTTTCCATGCCTCCTCTTTTCTCTTTCTCTTCTGGAGGTATTTAATTGTCAAAACAAAGAGATCTCCGCGTTGCTGCCTCACTCTGTTGGTAAGACGTCACTCTAAAAGAAAAGAAATGTCAGCCCCTAACAAAGCAAAGACTCTCTCGTCCTGCTAGTTTAACTTGTGTTTTATTTTCTCTCCGTGGGCTTCCTGCATTTGAGCTTTGCGTAAATTGATTTAAAAAATCCCTCCCCTGTCTGTAAGGAAAAACAGTAAAGAAAGGTAATATACTGTATACATATTATGGCTTTCAAAAAGGGATTCAAATATTTAATCCCTGAAATTAATCCCACATTATTTATTTGTTTAAAATGTACCTTAAAGGGAGATTTGCCAAGTATTTAATACTCTTATCAACATGGGAGTGGGTAAATATGCATGTATATTATTAGAAATCAATTAACAACACAAAACAATGACAGATATTGTCCAGAAACCCTCACAGGTACTGCATTTAGCATAAAATAAAAGGCTCCAATCATAACATGACAAACTGCAGCCCAACAGGCAACAACAGCTGTCAGTGTGTCAGTGTGCTGACTTGACTATGACTTGCCCCAAACAGCATGTGATTATCATTATCAAGTGGGCATGCCTTTAAAGGGGACACTCATGGGTACCTATAGAACCCATTTTCATTCACATATCTGGAGGTGAGAGGTCAAGGGATCCCTTTGAAAATGGCCATAACAGTTTTCCCTCACCCAAATTTTGCGCAAATTTGAAGAGTTATTTATCCTCCTTCGCGACAAGCTAGTATGACATGGTAGCTCCCGGTGGATTCATTAGATTTCATATTATGCTAGTATCTTCACTCTAGCTTTAAAACTGAAGTCAGAGGTTATTGACCCTTTGAAAATGGTCATGCCAGTTTAGTAATTTTGGAGTGTTATTTTAGCCTCCTTCGCGACAAGCCAGTGTGATGAATGTTTACGCAAGTTGCTTTGATGCGTTAAAGAAGTTAGTGGCGTTATAAGCAGTTTGTGTTGATGGTCAACAAGTTATTATTGTTATTATATTATAGTTATTATTGTTATTGGTTATTGTGTTAACTTTAACAGCATAGAAGAGAGAGAGAGAGAGAGAGAGAGAGAGAGAGAGAGAGATTGTATAGATGGACTGGTCCACATTCCACAGAGCGACTCAAAGAGAGAGAAGAAAAGAGCTCTAATTGACGGATTAAAATCTGATCCTGATCCGTGGTTCAACTTCTCCCTCCCATTCTCCCCCTTCTCTCACTTTTTCTCACAGCCATCATCTCTCCTCGTCTCTGTCCGACTCCCCTCCCGTCACTTTCTCCCTTCCCTGTGAACTGTGCTCAGTGAGGCTTGCAGCTGTACAGATATGCTCGTTCAGCTTCCATTTCAGACCATGACGAGGAGAAACAGTGATGACTGACATAAAAAAAGAAATATTTAATCCTTGGAGTCGTTTTTTTTTTTTTTTTTTTTTTATTCCTCTTCAGTCAGTGAGACTCCAGCTCATCATTTTATCTGTTTCACTCACACTTGACACTTGGTATAGATGTCACGGCATTAATAATTGCCAGAATTCAACCAGTCCTATAAAGAACACTTCCTTCCTTACTAACAGATTTATTACATTAAATGACCCGCCTCCTCTCAGTGGTTGGGCATCAGTCTGGCTCTTGAACTGCAGCAGTCAGTCAAACGGGTGAAAAACACGGTAGCGGCGTCCAATGATCCTGGCACTGCTTCAACACTCTTCGAATTATGAGCAACTTGGCTTACGGAGCTGACAGAGACGGACAACTGACGTAATCTCTGTGGAAACGCTGCTATAAAGCTGTCAGATACCTTCACACAATCGTGTTTCTGTGACTCAGTCGTTTGTTGTGGCACTCGAGTGTTAAATCTTCTTTAGATATTAAATGTGGCATTGGAATTGCCATGAGAATTCGGCTATCATAACAACATTACCCTGTAATTTAAAGCTTCATTAAGCAATATTGTTGATGTTGACACTGAATCAAATGATTCATCAAATAACAACCCAGCCTGCAGCTCTACGCAGCTTTCAGCTCATTGTTTGGTCTGTATGAGTTGAGTTGTGACAGCCCCGGGCAGACACCGAGCTCAGACAACACGATTGGACATCACGTGTCCACCGTGACATGACTAAAAACAGAAGTAGACGAAGAATTTCAGATATCTGCAGAGCCAAAGAGACACAGACTCTGTGGGTGACTATACTCCAATGGAATGCACATATTGGTGTGTGTCTATAGGCAGTGCTTCAACCCTGTGTCCCATCAATTCCTTACATACTACACGTGTTTTGGAATAAACAGAATCGCTGCCATGTTATGTTTTTATACCACACAGAAGTTGTAAGAAGGTCACAGTAGAAGGTTGGGCGTACTATGCGTTGACGTTAGAAACAGGGGTTCACGTCCTGTGTCCCATTATTGTGTGTTTGGTTAAATGTTGAAGCAGTCAACATGTCCTGTCTCATGCTTGAGCGTTCAATATTATAAGGATCACAATCTTTCCTGAACCTCAACCAAGTGATTTGCCTAAACAGAACATAAAAATTCCCACGAAACAAATCCACGATTCAATTTGATTTTCAAATTAAACATGCCCTTGTTAGACTATGGAGTCTTGGTTCATAAAGAAAAAATGTATTTAATATGTTATAACAATAACTTATTTTACCAGTTGATACTATTGGTCAATTGGGGAACAAGCTGTTAAACAACAAAAAGAAGATCCACTAGTTGGCAGGGGGGCAAGGGGGTACTTTACACTTTACTTTACAACAGTAAAGTATCCTAGTGTTTATGAGGTACACTTGAATGCACCATGACGTCCCTGTCAGCGCCTAAGTGCTTCATTGTTTACATTACGACAAGCATAAACCCTGCTTTATCGTACAAAGCGATGTAGACACAATCGATTTTAAGTGTGCGACCGCGGCTGAAATCGTCTGTTTTCTCTGGTTGTCGAAGCCTCTAAATCTTCTGCAGCCTACAAACTCTAGTTTTTCTGTTAACATGTGGTTGTTTACATAACTCACGGAGAAGGCAAAATGTTGCCACACCGGTGACTTCAGGGAAGCAGGAGGAGTCTCCAGTTCTGTTGTTTCTCTGTCATCTCCAACTTCGGCAGTGGCCGCGGCGTCTAAAAGTGCAGCTGCCGGCTACCGGTAAGATACGCTGTGTCGTGTTTTTTTTTTTTTTTTACCTTTGGACACACCCAAGTATAATCGCTGATCCTGCTCTTTAAATTTTGATGGTCAAAATCAAAAGCTAATTTTGATTGATTTCCGATTTAGAATCCCAATCGATTATTTGGCTGACAAGTAACCCATAAGAATCTGATAAGCCGAACATGGCTCTTCGTTTTTAATAGTATTTTTAAGTCAGCTGGCGTTCAGACTGAAAACAGCACTGTGTTAATAGAACTCGTGGGCTTCAGGTACCGCTGAGACGATCACCTGTTGGCGCCCCCAATGGTGACAGAGCAACAGTGCTACTACTGTGTTTCCTCATGCATAAAAACAGCCTCAGTCTGATCTCTACCCTTTCCTCTAAAAATCTGGATTTTATATTAAGGTGAGATGTTTCAGCACAAGACTGCCAACAGTCAAACAGACAATGAAGTCCAACGGTGACAAACCTCCAATTTGTGGCTTCTATTCCCGCGTTTAATCACCGCTTTGCCTCCGTCTCCTCTTTCTGAGCTCTCGTATAGTTCCTTCCATTCTCTTTTCAATAAACTGTCTCTCGTTCTGCCTTTCTTCTTCTCTTCTTTCTTCACAGCATCCATCGCATACATAATGCTATCTTGCTGGCACACACACACACACACACAGCACACACAGACAACTTCATTCTTGGAAGCACGAACACTGATTAAACACCCCTTCTCACACACCTATATAGAAAAAGAGGTGAAGTCTTGCATGGTGGCAGTACCTCTGGGACGTCTAAAACAAGGCTTGTGTTCGAGGGAGGTATGAGAAAAAGGAAGGAAATATTTTACAGGTTGAGCTTCAGGATTTGATTGAAGACATGCAGGTTATTGTTGATAATGTTACAAAGCATTCAGTTTGGTGTCGGCATGACACCAAGACCGATTGGCCAATTTAGAACTGAAAGAGAACAGACAACTGTAATGGCGTTTTCACATCAGGTACGATCGATCCGTACCGTGCCCGAGTACGATTGCACTTCATTCAATCTGGACAGAAACTAAATAAAACTCACCAAAACCGTCATCGTTCATCTTTCCAACAATCACCAACTCTGGTTTGGTTGAAATAAACTCTTATTTGACCGAGTTTGTTGTGAAAATATGCCGCTCTATACGTTGTCTCCCTTCGCTGTCTGTCTCTATCTCTGCCAGCTGAGCAACTGAGCGGCTTTCGTTCTTCGGAAGTAGACCATTAAATTAGCTAAATAAAATAACAAACATCGCCCAAACCCATCGCCTACTATTGTCTATATTTTAAGGAAACGGAACTTGGCGTTCCTTCACCAGATTCTCATTTTACAGCTAAACAGTACACTACAAGATGATTCTGAAAACATCTGAGGAGAGATATAGGCATTAATGTAACATAATATTGATTCATATTTGGTCAGCGCTGCCTAGTTTGCCCGTTTGAGATCACGAGTGATTGACAGCCGGCTCTCATAGACGGCAGCCA
The DNA here is from genome assembly GCA_916701665.1 of Sebastiscus tertius. Taxonomy (NCBI): domain Eukaryota; kingdom Metazoa; phylum Chordata; class Actinopteri; order Perciformes; family Sebastidae; genus Sebastiscus; species Sebastiscus tertius. The sequence continues at coordinate 69,299 of CAKAOH010020697.1, forward strand.
TACAGCGGACCTCGGAACAGCTCTTACTGCTTGTTTTCCTCCGGTCTGTCAAATATTGCAGATGCCGTTAGGAGCACCGGAGGACACAGAGGCACATGATTTTTTTTCAGGTTACCTGCTTCATGTACTACTGTCACAATATAGCAACCGTTTTATAGAAATAACTTCATCATATTTGCTCCAATCTCGCCTACTTCAGCTTTAAGGGCAGTTGCACAGCAGTTTGGTCAAAGCGGCAATTTTCTACAAAAAATACAGTTTTCGGATTCATACTAACAACCTCCCAGTCATAAATCCAACCTCTATAACGGAATGTTATGGCTTATAAACACACCGCTTTGGTCTTAATATTTACTGACAAGGTTGCTGATCCACACACACACACACCTACGCACGTACACACTTACACACCCACACAAATATACACACGCCCTTTAGGTGTTTACTATGCAGAATGTATTCACCACACACAGCTTTTGTTTATGCAGCAATATGCTGACGAACACAAACCAAAAACTCAACCTTATTATTCACATGCACACATTTACTCACTGTCCCACATACTAATGTCACACGCACACACACACACACACACACACACACACACACACACACACACAACTACAGAGTGTACCTGAGTGGGACCTTGCTGTGATTTAGGTCACTAATCCGTTTCCACGGCGATGGCCTGCCTGCACATCAGAGCGCTGGGCTTTGTTGTCCATTCATCGGAAAATCCACATGCACATCTCTGCATCTCTAGATGGGTCTCTCTCTCTCTCTCTCTCTCTCTCTCTCTCTCTCTCTCTCTCTCTGTCTCTCTCTCCACTTGTTTCTGTTTGTATGTCTCTGTGCCTCTCTGCTTATCTGCTGTAATTTCATTAGAGTGTGTGTGGGGGGATTTGTGTGTGAGTGAGTGCGTATTTAACTGAATTCAAGCTGTTTACAAGACTACAGAAAGATGCTGTCAAGTAAACATTGTACGAGCGCATACACAAAAACACAGTTGTGTACAACCTATTTCATAACGTGCTGCGTTACACTGAAATCTCTGATTGTTGCATTAGAAACGACCAGCTGGGTGTTTCTGTGTGGAGAGTACATGTTCTCCTCGTGCTCATATGATTTCCTTCCATGCAGGTCTGCTGAATTGAAAACCCTTTTAACTGCCTTTAAATGAGACCATGAATCCACTTGGACTACAGCAGGTGTTTCTTTATAACAGCCACTTCTTCTATTCTGTATAAATAAAGTTCACATTTACAAGCAATCAACAAAATCACTACTGCAGAAATTGGGAGGTTAATCACTTCTAATTCTGGGCTATTTGATTCTTCAGTTTTCTTCAAGCTCATGACCCAAATGCATAATTTATCGTCTTATACTCTTGGACCCTAGCTCATTAAAAGCGATTAAGACTTTTTTTGGCGTACGGGCACATAGCTGACACAGACTCCACATCAATGTTGAGCTGCAGGTCATATTTTCAAAACAAGGCTACAGGCTCTTCCCAACGCTTCCACTTTGTATTTAGTAGTTTGTGAGGAACTTTTTTTAGCCCAACATGAATGTCTGATGCCTCAAGGAAGAATGGATAATAAAGCGCATGATTCAACTGCACAAACTCACAAGCAAATATTACACAACGCAGAGAGAAACAGAGAACACACAGAGAGGACACACCTGATGTTTTCAGAAGCCTTTTTCATGATAGATAAGTAAGGGATAATGTACAGCAAGTCGGTCATTGTATAGAAATAAACCCTGACAGGGCGATGCTGCACCCCGACGTGAAGTGGAGGGATCTCGCATCGCCCTGAAGGGGTTTATTTCACAACAATGACCGGCTCGCTGTACATTATCCTGCTTATTACACGGCTACTTACACAAAAACAGTCCTCCAGAGTCCGACATCAGAGCTGCACCCATAGCAACGGTCTGTTATACATAGCGATGGTTTGCTATCAAGAAATAACAGACCATAGAACGCTGTGATTGACTAAGCTGATCAACTAAGCCGCGTGGTAATATTTATCGACAGTATGAGACAGTTACACAAACAGTTAACGCACATGAGGAAACTCGCTGGCACCCACACAATAATCCCAATCATGTTTTTGTCTTCTGTAACAAACTCATCAGAAGTGACAAGCCAACACAATGGGCACTGATTCATATCTAGGAATGTGTGTTTGTGTCGGGACTGTGTGTGTGTTAGAGCAAAGCATTGGGAGGAAATCATAAAGAATATCATAAAGTAAGGAAAAGACAGGAGCAGATTTAACACCCACGACGGGGCAACAAAAAAACACTTGTTAATCACTACATCACACACACATTCCTAAACTACAAAATATGGCAATTTGATGAGATGTATATGTAAATAAAACAACAAAAAAAGCTTTTTACTTTAGACCCTCACTTTTCTCTTTCGAGCAACATGTCACCATCTTTCAATTTGACCGAGATGCAACATTTAATTAATCAGCTGATCAAACTAATTAACAGATGCTTTCACCAGAAAAAAAAGAGAGCTGTCGTGTTGCCATGGTTTCACAGCTCATCACAGTGCTGTTGCCAAGGGATCCTCAAAGAGAATCGGGATCGAACAAAATTATTAGTTCAAAAACTACTAGGTGAATTACTGTGTGTCAGGCATGACTTTTCAAAAACCAAAAACCAGCCTGGAATCTTGAGATGTGTTGGAACAAGTTGGATGTTAAAAAGTTCTGTAGCTTTACTCTGCGACTTGAAAGGAAACATCAAGCGCAATCAGCAACTACTGTAGCATCTCACTCCAAATCAGGCAAGCTTCGAGCTTTAAAAGAAATTGGAGAAGGAGTTGATTGTGCTCATAAGATTACACATCTATAAAATAAATGTAAAATTATATACAGTGTGTCTGTCACTTATGGAACATCACATTAATAATCAGTTTAATTCAGAAAGAATTCGCCCCTGTTGGATCTTTTTTTTCCCAGTAGATCTCATGTCGGTACTTTGCACACAGACGCACAAATATGTGCACGCTTAGAAAACGAGGGATAAAATGCAGCACACTTAACTCAAAATGGTTCTCTTGAAATTTGTCTGGAACACACAAAAGTAAATCTAGCGGTGCGCATAAGTAGCCTGAATTCAGTCCTCATGAACTTAGAGTTGTTTTATGGTGAGCTGTAACTCTGTGGGGCAATTAGCCTGAAGGTAGTGAGCCATTCTGGGTGAGAAATGGGGGATTTATGACTGTAAGTGCTGGAAACAATCATTTAAGAGTACACCTAAGGCAGCTGCAGCCATTCACTGCAATGAAAACACGCACCAGTTGGACTCATTCATAATGTTTGCTTTTCTTTCAAATTCTGGGCAAAGTGAGCCAAACTGAGAATATAAAAAAAAAAAAAGCCTTTATCTAACAGCAACATCAAGGTTAAAAACATGGTCACGATGATTATGCCGTGTGATGCAGGCTGCCACAAAATTAAGTTTTGTTTTAACATGATATTCAGTGGATCCAGCGAATGTTAGCGTAACAATCCTGGATTCTGCAACACATTTGCCCCATTTTACCAAAATACATTCTTAATCTTATACCGTGACTACGCAATCAAACAATCTGGATTCCGTACTGTTATTTTCAGTGTGTTCGTCAACAACTTGCAACAATACAACTATAAATCCTCTCTATTATTCCACCCAGAATGTGTTTAGAGCCCACTTCAGTGTTTCCCTGAGCAAATAGTGCAATCCCCCCCTACAGGCTGCAGCAGGACTCCCACAAAGGAATTTGCTAAGTCTTGAGGTCAATTAGTTTCAAGGCAATTAGCTAGTCTGAGTATCACTGAATGCAAAGGAATTAAACAGACTATTTGAATGAACACGAGACAGAAGACAGACATACATAGAGAGAGAGAGAGAGATGAATGGGTCTACTGTGTATAGTGACACAGACCAAAACTAGATGGTCAATGATGACAAGTGGACGTGTGTGTGTGTGTGTGTGTGTGTGTGTGTGTGTGAGTGTGTGGAGGGTGGTAAAGAGAGAGAGAGAGAGAGAGAGAGAGAGAGAAGGAGAAAGGGATCCCTGGGAGAAGCCATACAGCGCTATTAGCCCAGTGCCTGTTGTAGTTAGCTCTCCTCTGTCTCTGTCTCTATCCACTAGAGAAAATGTAATTATATCCTGGGACTACAGTTAAGCCATACCCACTCTTCTGCACCACATATTCAAATGAATTGCATAAATTAAATAAACCTGTCTGTGAGAGTGTAATTAAAAAGGGGGGAAAAAGGACTGAGAAAAGTGGCTGTCTGAGTGTGTGTGTGAGTGTGTGTGTGTGTGTGTGTGCATCCTGTGAAACTGTGAGTGGGCAGAGAATTTTACTCTACATATGGAAGTCAACTTAATTGGTTGACTCTAGCTAGCCTCACCGTCGGCATTAACCACACTGAGTGGGCGCAACAACCCCACACACACACACACACAAACACACACACACACACACACACACACACACACACACACACACACACACACACACACACACACACACACACACACACATGCCAAGGTAAACAGCAAGTGAATGCAGGGTGAGTAAGTCCATATTGTACATTCAGCGTTGCTGTCATCATGCTGACCGTTGAGTCTCTTTCACACATGCACGTCTATCCCTGAAATGTTCAGGATTCACATTTCCTGCACTGGGCTCATTATGTGAATGGGAGCAGGGATTGAAATTCAGGGAAATCTCGGCTGCTATACATGTTCCCGAAACTAATAAGAGACGTCTCCTGCCGCATAGATAAGGAAACATAGATACGCTGTTTGCGATTTAACATGCGTCTGTGCGTCCGCCATATTGGAGCAGTCAAGATCCGTAAGTAAATGATTACAATGTGTACTGAGAGATGCTGACTTCTCTACATAAAAGACTGCAACTCTGAAGCGATTTTCATGAAATTTGGTTTGTTAGAAACATGATACTATGCAGACGCACAGCGGCGACATACATCAGCAAGCACGTACAGTACATCCAGCCTTGACCCATCTTCTTCTTCTTCTTCTTCTGTTGAGTTTTATGGCGGATGGCATCCATAAATGTTGCATGGAATGCACGGACTGTCCCTTGCCCCATCTATTCTGGCATTGCCATGACGTGTGAAAAGACAGAAATGTTCCAGCATGTAGTGCACGTGTGAACAGTGGAAATCACCAGTGGTGTCTGAAAGTTTATCCCAGTAATTCAGCATGAACTATGTGTGAAAGAGACTTTAGTAAGTGAGCTCATATTATAGACAGGGTGATGAAGTAGACTATTCCTGAATAACAGGGAAACCAGCAAAATTTAGAAAATACGATTCCTTAATCATAACAAAAGCTTTTGTTGTTTTTCTGTTGTCCTGCTGGCTGTTTTTCCTCTTCACCACACCTGTTTCACAAAACCTAGATAGGGGATTAAACTGGGATTTTCCAGTTATCCTGGCTCAGTTTAGCCTTGACTCGGTTTCAAGAAAGCAGTGGCACATGAATTACCATGGAGATTTATTCTGTGCAGCTATAGCCTGCTCCAGACCAGGCTAACAGCCAGGCTTAATTAATCCTGGTGTCTTATCTGTTCAGTCAGCAGCCACTCCGATCAGAAACCAGTGTGTTTTTTACAGTTAGTCCATGACCTTATGTATGTATTTTGCCTTATTTTGAATAGCCTGAATTACCAATCTGTGGTCCAGCAGAACGTGTGAGCCATAGTATCGCTGTGCTTTACATCCACAACTGGGAGTTGAAGAGTAATTGCTTTCAAACAAGCTTCTTCCCGTTTGATCACAAGGGCGAGATAATCGCGTATTGGCGAATCTTTCTACACTAGTGGGAAAATAATAATTTCTATCATCAGCAATGTTATAACAGCTTACTGGTAAACATAACAATAACTTACTTTACACTTATTACATGCCATTCAAATCTGTGTGTGTGTGTGTGTGTGTGTGTGTTATATATTTATCAAAATATATAAAGCATGTATTGTCAGAAAACTACTTGGTTAACGTGAATACTGTTGGATACTGTTTTGCTAAATTGAACTTGTGATTTCCCCCTTTTAGAATGCAAGATTAAAATAGTTCCAACAGAAACCACTAATGAATATAAACAAGAAGGTTTTAATGCAGACATATGCTGCAGGAACTACAGGAATCATCATATTGGTGTGATTGTATGCATCGAAGGGTTAAATCGAGCATTTATGAAGTGCTTAGAGGATACTTGAAAATATTGCAATACATATCGGGTATCGCGATACAGCCTAGAAATATTGCAATATTATGTTTAGGCCATATCACCCAGCCCTAAGTTGAAGTGGGTCTTTGCTTTAAGAGAAAATATAAAAAGCTGTTACCTCACACAACGACGTTGGTGTATGTTTGAGTTTAGGTTTTGACTAATTCAACTCAACCTAAGTTATAGTGAATACAGACGCAGGAGGTCGACTTTAGGTATACATGTTTTTGAACAGAACAATTTCACATGCAATACATGTCACACAATATTATGTTTCAGTTAAAGCAAGCTAACGGCAGCCGAGCCAGAGCTACAGTAGGTTGTAAACTGCAATGAACGGGAGGTGCAGGCACATCTTAGATGGCACTTGACAACAAAACACGCAGAGATGAAATGATAAAATGGGATCTTGCTTTTCTTTTTTTCTCCGTACTTTAGGAGCACGAGAAAGCGAGAGAAGGCAGTTCCCCACCTGTTTCCAAAGTTTTAATGCATGCCTGCAGGTTGCCAAATAGTTAAGCAATACCATGTTGTTTATGTCTAGCAATTCATGTCACACAGGTGAAGAAAGCTGACAGATGACATGAAAATCCCCCGAAAAATCACATAAAAATGACGGTTGTCTCTTCTTTTTTTTTTTTAAATGGCAATTAGATGAGACGGCTGATGCCACCGTGTTGAGAATGTTACCAACACACTGTGTGTTTATGGCAAATATGAGTATGAAGGTTACTTCATGGGGATTTTGTGTTGCTTTTGTTGCTGCAAAACAAGAACTGCAAAAGAGCATGCCTTCATATAAAGACTGTTATCACCTGGAAACAAATGAAAAGCAGAGTTTACACAGAGACAAATGACCGCAGAATCCCAGCTGCACGAATTAAAAGAAGCTGGCATGACATGAATGAAGCACTTTGCCAACATCTACCATGAGACTTTGGCAGTAAAGAAACTGCCTAAGGATTTAAAATCTGTGCTGGACTGCTGTCAGGGTTGTGAATTTTCTTCGAGGCAGGATCAATGATTCCACAATGTTCAGTCTGCTCGGCTCTGAAAAGGGCAATTTCCACAAGTAGCTTCTTCTGCACGCTGAAGTGCGGTGGATATAAAGCAGAGAAGAGTTCACAAGACTCTTTGAACTACACTCTCAGGTACAGATGTTTGTGCTTGTCCTTGGCACATCTTTTTGATGTTGCAGTGTGCTGGAAAAAATTAGCTCACCTTGCATATATAATAATAATAATAATATGGCTTTTGAATGGTAGAACAGTTCTTGTCTAGCAAAATAAGTGAAATGCAGAAAAAGCTGCAGTTTTCTGTTCTCTGGTACTGCTGCTCAATATATGATTATACTGAACTCTTCACTGAAAGCACTCCAAACCTCTGAAGATATTCTCTGCTGGAAGCTTCACTGAGGAATCCAGTGTAATAATGACTGCACGATCCCTTTGTCAGCGATAGAGCATGTGTTTTGAATATTTCCCATGTTTGAATGTGCAAAAAAAGTTCACTTGCTAATCAGTTAGTTATGACCTTTTAAGACACATATCTGGATGATGAGGAGATATAGACGATGTTTGCCAGTACCATGAATAAGACGGGGCAAAAGTGAGCTGACACTGTATATAATGAGGAGGCTCTTACGTAATACTTGGACTGCGATTTAAAAATGAGAATATTCCTCCAGGGAGGGCTTTATTTCGTAATTGTTCTAAAATGTTGACAAGTAAGTCATTCCCAAGCATTGTTCCATTTAATTTGTTGTATTATGTATTTCAGAAATCTATCGTCTATGAGTAGGGGTTAGGGATGTGATGGTGAGGACATTTTCCCACCAGTTAATAAACTCGTGACAACACCGGTGTTACTGATTACACCGGACATTTTACAAGAAAAGATGACGGTCAATATGTGTAGCGCGCTTATACTTTGATCTTTAACGTCGGGTGGCGGTGTGTCTGGCCTCTCCGGTCCAGCTTTCGCTGCAGGGCCGCAGGTTTCCACCCTGACCGCTCTGTCCTCAGCAGGGCGATTACCCCATTAACATTATGGTTCCCTTATAGCATTGGGTTTAAATCTGAAATATTGCCAAATAGGCCCTTTTACTTTTCACTTCGCATCATCCCGTGTGTGTGAAATATGACTCCTGCTCCTCATAGCTGAGACTCCGTATGGAGCCGACACATTCACAGTCAGTTTGAAGTGTACGTAGTCTGACTATCTATTGATAACACGGTGCTGATACGCCAAAATGAACAATATGGGTGTTATTTCTGTAAAAAAAAAAAAAAAAAGAAAAACAATGGTGGGTATGTAATGTAATCGGTGTGTTCCCGACCACAGTGTTACACCGGTAACACCGACTACTGCGACACGCCTAGTAGGGGCAGGGACTGGAATCGAGAATAATTTTTGAACAGTTTCCAATGACTTCGGGATGGCTGTAATTATTTTTTGGGACAGTTCCGGTACGGTGGTGAAAAAAAGTGAGTAGAGCCTTGCCAGTATGTACTCTTTTTCCACCCAACAATTTATCAATAATTTATAAAAAATCGGATGGATAAGAGAAATCAATAAGAGGAATCGACAATGTAATTGGTGTTTGCATGGCACTAGCACTGCGACGGCTATGGGTTCCATTCCCTTTGTGGCTTAAAGGGCAGGGCAATACATTTTGCAAACTATAGCCCAGGGCTACTGTAGGTCCTGAAATAACCCTCCACAGTCAGGCTGGGTGTTCCCAGACAGAGTGAAGAGTCCAGTTGGCTCAGGGTTGTGTAGCTATAGCTGTGGGCTAGCTGCTCACAGTAGCCCATGGGAAGGCTGAGAAAAAAGATGAGCTTAAAATGAAGCCAATTTAGCCTGAAACCAAAGTACAATCAATCATGTGCTGCATGAACGTGCACGTACAGTTGGTGCAGCTTCATTTTTCTTCATTTACTGTATAAAAATGTTGAAATAAAGACATTTTCCTCCATGAGGCAACTCAACTAATCATTCAACACATGCGTCAGCTGTGGTACAAAACCAACGTGGTACCAGCTGCATTTCAGGCCAACTCTTTATAGTTTGGTCTCAGTTTTTATCATTTTGTAGTCCTGTGTGGAATGTGTGCAGAAATATTTCATATTAAACAATGGTGGTGAAGCAGGATATGATTCCATCCATCCCCTGAGAAACAAAAGCCACTTTCACACATGCACCATTTACTCTTAATTTGACAGCATTTTGCCATTAAGTGGTCATAAGTGAATATGAAGCCAATGCCACGACGGCAGTAAATTAGTTACGGCAGTTTGACTGCTCAAGATGTAGTAAAATTGGTGCTAAGCTCCCCACTGGCATACTCTGCATTACATTAAGCTCTGATGCTCACAGAAGTTTCCTGCAGCAATTGGTAGTGGCATGTGAACGGTCACATTGCATTACAATGATGTTAACTTGTGGCTTTTGTGAACGACAGAAGCTCCCACCTTAATGGATCTAAAAAGTGTGACATGTAGATGGAACGTGTGCATAAAAGAGTTTCTTTCTTCACCTGCCATTTTGCATTAAAGTTCAATAATCAAATCCACCAAAGAGAGGGTAAAGTGTAGCAATTTCTACCCCGGTGAGGAACACAGCAGGAGCCGATGCAACCGCCAATAATATACAGTGTAATGTTACTTTTTTTCTCAAGTGAAAAATCTCCTGCACTGCAATCACTATCACTACCACTTACTCCACCCACGCATACAACTCATAAGTAACACCTTCATGCTCCTTCTCTCAGGGCTGTCAAAGAGTATTCTACTAAATTCTGGAAAGATGAAAGGAACTCCTAGAATGAACATGAATGGGTGATGAGATCTAGCAACAGTGGTCATTTGTTTTACTGTGGCAGTGAAGCTTCAACTCTAGCAGCTCTAAATAATCTCTATCTAAATCCCTCCGTCGTCATCATCCAAAATGGCATCTGATAAACTGATTCACTTCATTCATACGTTGCTCAGCACATCGACAAACAAAGTAAAGAATATGTGAAATTTAAAGGCATAGATTGTGGCTTTTCTCCCAAGCAATGTTGTTGTCATTGTTAACTTTAACTCAAATAAGTGAGTTACTCCGAGTCCTCCTAACTGAGCTCATGTTGTTGCTGTAGCCCTGATATGGCTCGCGCAGCACAGGAAATGGATCGGCTGCATTGAAAGAAAAACAGTCTGTAATATTCCGTCTCCACATTTTTTGCCAACGGAAATATAAAGAGTTTTTGGTCAAGTTTATATTTTTATCACTACATTTTAGTCTTATTTCGTCAAAAATATCGCTTTTTGATATGATCACAGTTAGTGTTTAATGACGTCGGCGGTGTCTCGTCATCATCTCGTCACAGAACAAAATGTTTTTGAAGAACATATTTAGTTCTAGTTTTGTTAATGAAATGAACCCATGTTACTGTTATGACATTTCTTCAGGTGGTCAGACGTAGTAGTTCTTTATCCAACGAAAAAAAAGGAATCAGTGAGAAGAGAGATAGAGGGAACTGCAGAGAGAAATGAATAAAGAAGAGGGAGACGGGGAGAAGAGGGAATGAGAAAGCAAGATTGATTCATGCCGAGGGAAAAAGCAAACACTTGCACGGAGAGACATGAACTCAGATAAACATGCAGATAAATAATGTAGAGATTCACAAATGTATTTACACGTGTTCTTCCACCCACAGGTCAGGTGTTAGATTAGAATCGCTCATCATCTCTTCTCTCACTCCACCCACCAGGAAGTGGCCGCTCAGTGTTTTGGTGTTTGTGAAAATGTGCCGTCACATACGTGTGTGTGTGTGTGTGTGTGTGTGTGTGTTCAGCTATCACCACGACAATCCGTTTTATGGTGAAAGAAACACAACACTGCGTTATCAAAACCACACATGTCAGTACAGGACACACACACACACACACACACACACAAACACAACACTTCCTGTAAGTTGACCCCATGGCCTGTTGGGATGATGGTGACCTTATCTTGCCCCTGACATGACTAAACAAAAGAGATGGAGAGAGGGAGGGGGAGGGGTAAAGGAGAAGGAGGGAGTGGTAGGAGGGGGTAACCATAACCAGGGCATTGGGTTAAGTGTGTGTGTGTTCTCCTTTGTTTGCAGTTGCTTCCGCAGATTTGTCTTTTCTGTTTACTTTAATAGATTAATTTCTAAACTCAAACTCAGCTCATCGCTTTCTCTGATATATATATATATATATATATGTTAGGGCTGTCAATCAATTAAAATATTTAATCATCATCATATTTCATATTTTTATCTGTTCAAAATGTACTTTAAAGGGAGATTTGTCTAGTATTTAATCCTCTTATCAACATGGGAGTGGACAAATATGCTGCTTTATGCAAATGTGTGTATATATTTAATATTGGAAATTAATCAACAACACAAAACACTGACATATATTATCCAGAAACCCTCACAGGTACTGCATTTAGCATAAAAGAATATGCTCAAATCATAACATGGCAAACTCGGGTCCAACAGTCAACAACAGCTGTCAGTGTGCTGACTTGATTATGACTTGCCCCAAACTGCATGTGATTATCATAAAGTGGGCATGTCTGTAAATGGGAGACTCGTGGGTACCCATGGAACCTATTTTCATTCACATATCTTGAGGTCAGAGGTCAAGGGACCCCTTTGAAAATGGTCATGCCAGTTTTTCCTCGCCAAAATTTAGCTCAAGTTTGGAGTGTTATTTAACCTCCTTGGAGACAAGCTAGTGTGACATGGTTGGTACCAATTGATTCTTTAGGTTTCATATGATACCAGTATCTTCACTCCAGCGTCAGTTAACTTACAACCTAAAAATCGCAAGTTGCATTAATGTGATATAGAAATTATTGCCGTTATTTTTGCATTAACTTTGACAGCCCTAATTATTTCCCTATATATCACCTTCCCTCTCCTGGTTCTCTTTCATTCACTTACCTCACTATCCCCCCATCCCTATACCTCTCCACTCGAGTGTGTGTTAGTCTCTCTCTCTCTGTGTGTGTGTGTGTAACTGCATAAATAGAGGCAGCACATGTTCATATTGTCTCTCTCACACATCATCCTGATTGAAGCGTCCGTGTGTGCATGCTTTTCTTGGAATACAATGATATTCCAGTCATCATTTCCTATTGTCTTTTGTCCTCACTCTGCCCCTTTTATCCTCACACATTGTAATATAGTTGATTAAACTACTACAGCAATGTGTGTTTGGGATTAAAAGCAACACTACAGATGCTACGCACAGTTTCCCGTAAAGACCTATTGTGAAGTAGCAGTGTGGATTATTGTATTGTAGTCACCGGTGGTAAACGTAGTGCAGGGTATAGGAGGTGCTGCTGTCGCTCCGAGCAAACCGTTTCATTCAGCTGAGAGCTTTAGCATCCCATTTTCTACTCAAGGGAGGTACTGAATAAGCTTATGTAATGTGAATAAAATGAAATAAAAAGCACTCAATTCAAATAGGAATGAATATAGCATGTGGTCATCAGTCAGCAGCAAAAGCCTCAGGAAACACAAACATGCACACCACAGGATTTAAGACTGTTACTGAGCTGCTATATGTCCACCCATCCATCTATCTGTCAGAAGACAGCAATGTCCCGAATAGAAGCCCCAGAGTGTTTGTGTAAAATAATCTCAAATGCTACCAGAAACTATATAAGATCCTTAAAAACAGACACAAAACACAACTGGCTGTGAAATCATCCATGATCATCACCATAATAATAATAATCAACACTCAAACGCTGTTTCTAACTGTAGCTCAAGTGGCATGTTAAGCCTCTCTCACTGTAGATCAGTTCACTCAAAATATATTTACATGAACGATACAAATGAGTCGTCAGTTGCTCGATATGTTTGGCTTCATCATAAAACGGAGAGGGGGAATGGCTCCCTGCAGGACGCTTAACAGCAGAGCAGATGAAACACACTGCTGCGGTCCAACAACAATAGAAATAGAGACACACTCGCACACACAGGCAAGCAGCAGGCACAGGTAAACACACACACACATTCCTTCTATAATCAACACACACACACACACACAGACACACACACACCACCTCCAGGTGCTCATGGTTCATTTTACCATCACATCGTCTGTCTTCATTTCCCACAGCAGCTAGATAAGACCTGAAAGGAGCCAGCTTGTGGGACAAGGGCCCTGTGTGTGTGTGTGTGTGTGTGTGTGTGTGTGTGTATTGTAGAAGTTACTATCTCTCAGGAATGTTACCAGTTTTTTTTACCCACAATTACCCACTATCTTTCTCCTTAACTGTCATTACTCTCCCTAGTTTCTGTAATATAAGTAATAATAATATTATAGGGGAGTAACGATTCATCTACTACATTGATGTATTGATTTATATTCCTACAATCTAACTACATCGATAGGTACTCGGCAAGATGCAACTTCACGGGAGACGTATATCGATATAAAATGGATTTGAGGCGCACATATCAATCGCATCGATACTAAGGATTTGCACCTTGTATTTAAGGACGACAAACATTATATGAAAGTGTTTTTTAGCACTTTTATTATTAAATAAATGTTAAATGTTACTCTGGTTCACTCTCCAGACATGCACCAGCTCTGTCAGCTCTGCCATCCACGACGTGCATGCAGACGAACGGCGCACTGGACTCCTCGCTCTCTCACCCGGTAACGGAGCTGGTCGGCAGAGTTTCAGGCGCTATCAATCCACTTGATGAGGGCGGCTTCACCTACAGGCGCTTTCCCCGTGTGCTGTCGTATTTTTTCATTCAGAGAAAATGACTTTCCTTTCCCCGTCATTATAGCAATGTGCATGCAGCATCAGCCTCACGTATGCTCTACTGTTTATATTGGAAATGAGGACAGAAGCAGAAGGTTAAACCACTGCTCATTTAACTTGATTAGAAGATGGTTTATTATATGTTTTGTTAAATATTGCACAGCCTTGTATCTTGAGAACTGAATCAGCAGGTCCTGCAGTTGCACTTTTTGTTATTTTCAAATAAAAGCTGTATGTATTTGCCATTAATTTATATCCATGATTAATTTATCCCTGATTATCTTACAAGAAAAACTTTGAGGAATCCTGACCTGCACTGTCCAGTAACAGCTATTTATTTCACACTGACTGAATTTTTGGCAAAACAAGTTACTGTATCAATTTCAAATAATTGAATCGTATCATATCGCTCGAGATGAGCCAAATATCATCCTTCAATTGTATCGGAACCATTGAAATCGTATCTTACCATTGTAAAAACGTATCGTTACACCTCTATAATATTAACTTATGAAATGTATTTTTGGACGTCGGTGCTGTCTGGTTCGCTCTTCATTTACACAAGACAATACACACTGATTTTGATTTTAGATATGACATAATTTTTCAGGGTGTAACTGGTGTTAATGGTGTGTGGCAAACACTGGTATTAATTATTAAAATGGGACAGTCCCTGAGTGGTGATGTATATTTATTTATTGGTTGACTCTTCTAGGGAAATTACAGTGAACTAGGAGATTCACCTCAGGTCCACTCTGACATTTGTGTGCTTCTCTTGTTCTTCGGTAGCGTTTCGTCCTGCCGTGCCTCGTGATGGCTACAACGGGGCTGTCATGACGTAACGGAGCCCCTGTAATTGCAGCTGACAGTGATCCAGTGAGTGCAGCTCTTTGTATAAAAAAGGCTTTGTAATCACAGACACGGTCAGCGTTTATCTAAGGTATAGTACACGATTTATATTGTGGAGGTCACACAGGAATTCTCCATGCAAGAGAGGAATCCTGGAGACTATTTGAGTGAAAAAAGGGGGATTACAAGTGTGAAGACATGTAGGAAATGGGGAGAGGAGCGGAGCAAGGAGGAAGACGAGAGGTTGAGAGAGCGGGAGGACAACAGAGACCGAGAGAGAGGATGAAGAGGAGGTGTGTTTGCAAACCATCTGGACTCAGTCTCTGATAAGAAACACTTAGTCAGCGAGCACCTCATCGCTCAGCCCGCTCCCTCTCTTTTTGCTCTCGGCCTTGTGTAAACTAGTCTGAATCTTCCGGCTCTCTCTTTTTTTTTCTCTCCCTTCACTGATATCATGTTGTTCTACAGGATGTGATAAAGTGGAAATGAGTGATACGACTGAATGACAACGATAAGACTTAATGTGAGAAAAAGTGGAGAAAAAAGAAAGGTCAAGAGCTCTAGTGGCTCAGACTGAGCTAGGATTGTAATTTAGCAAAGTCAAGTCAGAAATGGCCTGGAGAGAAAATCAGCAAGATGATCTCCATCCATAAAAGGTTGCTCGTTACATCATTCATGTCACACACTGTCTATGGTGGGCAAATCGATTCAGCAATTCAGTAGCCAATTACATGAAACATGTCTCCTCAATTGCACATGCACAACTCATTACTTTCATATATTGTTTTATATAAGCACTACAGACAGACTGGCAACCCACAAAACTTTTGTTACGTGGTAATTGGACAGAATATGCCATTTAATTTAAATGTAATATTATTATTATTATTATTATATTATAATTGAAAGCATCAGTTGTTGTAAAGGTCCCATATTGTAAAAAGTGAGATTTCCATGTCTTGTTTTATTATAAAGCAAGTGCTATATAAATACTGTGAAAGTATCAAAACGCTAAAATCCACAGAGAAATGCATGCAGACAATTTTCAGAAACTGTTCCTTTAAATGAGCCGTCAGGACTTCCGTAACGTTGTGATGTCACAACTACAGAGTCACCGGTAGAAGTGCCGCTAAACTCCCCCGGCTGTAGTGTCACAGTGAAGACGGTGACACTGCAGATGACCGGAAAATAGTGACCATTCAGAGCAGATTGGGCGTATTCGGGAGGGAGAGGGGGCTTAAAGAGAAAGGCGCTAAAACGGAGCATTTCAAAGGTTGAATACAGCTTTATTGAGACAGTATGAAAAAAAAAAAATTTGTTTTTAACATTAAAGTATGTAAACATATTCTAGTGGAAACACAAAAACCTGGAAAGGAGCATATGTCCCCTTTAATACTTCTGACATGTTTTATAACATAAATAAGTGGGAGAGGGGGGTGGGTCAAAGCAAAGCAGTTCTAAAGCACTGAAGCAATTAGTGAATTCATTAATGAGTTGATTGTTGGAAAATTAATTGGCAACAATTTTAATAAGCATTTATCCATTTAACTGAAGTTGTGTAATTTTGAGTTGTATAGTGATGAATAAGGAAAATAATCATTATAAGCAGGCCTAGTTTTATTTCTTTTACTACATCTTCATACTTTTACATGATAATTTGTTCATTATAGAATCAATGTGACATCGTACTCCCCAGGAAGTACATTCTACTGTTGCAACTATACTGCAGCACAAGAAAAATGTTAATATAATGTCAAGTGATGATCCATTTACTGTGCATACTTTAGATCAAACTGTTAAAAGTATACTGGATTTTTTCTGCAGCGAAAAGAGGCCTAAATAGTTCTCTTAACTGACGCCAATGTTAAGTAATAGTGTAATGTAGTAGTACTGTATGTGTAAAATACTTCAGATGACAGATGGTCCTGACACGCACCACCTTCCACAATATGATTCATAATAATGTTGGCGCTTTAACTGCTTCTTTTGATTTGTCTTCACTACTGAAATGAGAAGCAGAATGCTCGTTTTTTTTTCAATTTGTCCTCTTGAATAAGTGATGAGGAGGGATGGTGCTGTGCTCTCTCACGGGGAGCTGTCTGACAAACACACATACAGTACACTTTCAGAGATGTATGAGGTACATCACACACCAATGTTCCTGCTCCAAAGCCCCACACACACACACACACACCCACGCTTATATGATGAATGAACTATAAATGCCCTTGTATGTCATGAAAAATAATAAAACAAGGTAAAATATGGTCAAAATAATATAAATGAGCTAGACCTGTGTGCCGCCCCGAGTGAGTGTTGTGTGTGAACTATTGTAAATCCTCGTGTCTGTTCGAGTATGCATAGCTAAAGAATAATGTTACACAACATATCACTGTGCATGTGCATGTGCGTGTGTGTACTGGTCCAGAACACTTTAAGAATAATTGAAACTTTTTATTTTCTGAGTAATAGCCCCATCTAGAGTAATGCAGTCCATCAGGAAAATTACTACACACACACACACACACACACATATGTGCTGAACTATACTTACAAGGGCAGAGCCACTGACTCCCATTCATTCCTTAAGTCCTGTTTCAAAGTGACGTCCTTCCTCTGATGACTTTCATCATCTTTGTAGCTTTGAAACATAAATACACACACGCACGAACGCACACGCACACACACACACACACACACACATACTCTCAGGCCCCTATATCGCAGACACCCAATCTATCTCACACATTACTCTCAAAGGCCTTGTTGCTAGGAGATAGCGCTCTATTTGTGGAGAGAGCGACAGAGAGACATAGAGCGAAATATATGTGTGTGTGTGTGTGTGTGTGTGTGTGTGTGCGTGTGTGCATGCG
>CAKAOH010020698.1:0-19897 GCA_916701665.1 Sebastiscus tertius
CCTATATATAGAGAGAGAGATATTTTTTAGGCTGCACTGCTCGATTTCTGCCACCAGGTGGTGCCTGTGAGTGAGTAGCAAGATAAGTATAAGATAAAAATGTGTAGACACATTTCAGAGTGGGAATATATGCTGTTTTGTATTGTTAAGTACAGAAATATAATCGCTACAAGTGAAACTACGTCCCAGTGTCCCCCTGTGTCTCTGGCTGCAAACATAATTAAATTTATGCACATTTAAATGTGGGAAAAATGATTTTGTTAGTATGCTATTCACATGGATTTTCACAGCTGGAAGGCAACTTGCACTGTGCTGTGCGTGATGTTGTTACCCCTTTTCTGCTTTATGTACAAAATAATGGCGAAATTTCCACCCAGTGAAACGATTTTCTGATCCTAATGAAACTCATTGATAAAATCTTGAGTAAGTATCTTACTTGGCAAATCCAATGAAGTCCTCATGATTAGTGTTGATGTAGGAGAGTTCAATGTCAATCAACAGCAGCACCTGAGAGGCAAAGCATTACACACATCATGTACACAAAGAAGTGAAACCGTACAAATGTAGAGGCAGGATGCGTCCATCTTTCTCTCTATCACACACACACACACACACACACACACACACACACACACACCTGGTCTTTGGTCTTGCTGTCTCTCTCTCTGACGTAGGTGGTGACGATTCTCTCCGTCTCTTCTCTCAGGCGAGGGTACGATCCCAGCTGTAGACGCACACACACAGAAAACACACGCACTACTGCAGGCACTGTGATTACAGGACACACACCTGTGAACACTGTGTATCCTCACGAGCATCTACACCCAACCACTGACAGTAAATACACAGTATAAACACACAATACGAGGCAGGACATTTGACACATAAAGAGGACGCATGCACTAATGAGCTCCGTATCAGCTTGAGATTTCTTGTCAGCTACGGATGTTGTGATGGCAATTAAACTGTTACAAGTGAAAGAAAAACAGTGAGCATTAGCGTGATATCATCTCAAGCTGATAGCGAGTCTCAACAAATCAGGGAGGAAGTGGAGAAAAAGATCAGGTTAAAGTCCAGAAAGAGATGAAGACTGGGTAGGGTCTGGTGTGTGTGTGTTGGGGGGGGGTACATTATGGGTGTCAGTGGTAGGGCTGCACAATTAATCGAATATTAATCACAATCTCGATTTTGGCTTCCCATTATTAAATGAACATGATCGACTGCGATATTGGCGTTTATAATGCGTGCTCTGCACATAGAAAACCCTGCTGCATAAATCAAGTGCTTCCTAAACTAACTAGCTAGAGATGCACAGTCAATCATCAGCTTGTTTCTGCCGGTCACACACACACACACACACGTGCAGCCGCCACATGATGGTTTTGCATCGGCACACAGCGTCTCCCACACACACACACACACACACAGAAGACATAAAGCTGAAATTTGTCACAACTTCAAGTCCAAAATAAGCTGTGGAGGAACAACCTTAAAAACTAGCCCTAAACTATAACCCTAAAAATCAATGAATAATTGTGATAAATAATCGTGGTCTCAATATTGATCAAAATAATTGTGGTTATCATTTTGGTCATAATCGTGCAGCCCTAGTCAGTGTTGCAGAAAAGGGGTGTATCTCGGGAGAAATACATTAAAATCTCCATTGACAAGACAGGGTGGAAATCAGCCACAGTTGTGCCATTTCTAAGCATATTGCTTAGTGTGAGCGCGGGGATCTGATTTGATAAGTGAGGCAGGGTGAGGGATTGTTACGTAAATTACCAATCACAGTGCTGATGGGGTAAGTGGGCAGATAGGGGGTCCAGGATCAGAATGGGAAAGGGCTCTTATAGGTTCGTCATTAAAGAGGGAACCACAGGGGAAGGCGGGTGGGACATGTGCTGAGTGAAGCCTTAAAGCAGCGGTGAGGGGGAACGATCAACAATAACAGACGGCGACAAGTTAGTTGATTACATTTTTTGTGACTCTCTTTTCCCTCCTTTGACTGCCACTCTTTGCTCACATGTGTTTCTTCCCTTCACTCTCTCTCTCTCTCTGCATTCATCACTTTTAAATCTGTCTCTCCGCTTTTCCTGTTTACCTTTTCAGTGCACTTCCTGATCAGGGTGACAAGCTCGGTGACGACGAGGTCGACACATTTCAGACAGGGGTCTTTCAGCTTAATGATCTGCTTTTTCACTATGGCCTCAAACGCCAGGTCTGGGGTGAACAGGCCTGTCCTGTGGTGAGGCATCATGGGAGTTGGAGGTTTAATGTCAGGTGAAGGAGGAGGCGGTGTAGCATGGGCCATGATGAGGATAAAGGGAACGGTGGCAGAAAAATGAGAGTTGGATGGAATAGTTTGGGGAAATAAGAAAAAGAGTTTCAAAAAGGAAAAAAATATGAGAAAAAAAAAACAGGTATTTAGTTAGTTCTACTTTATGTACAGAACACAAACAAGCTGCAGGTTCTCAATAGTGTTCATTGCAATTTTAGCCATGCTAGCAGCATGGCTCTATGGATGGCAATGTCAGTCGGTCCACCACTTTGGTCCATACCCAAATATCTCAACAACTATTGGATGGATTGCCATAACATGACAGATGATGAATCCTAATCACTTAGGTGATCCCTTAAATTTCCTCTAGCACCACCATCTGGGGAAAATCTCAACTTGTCCAATACTACTTTACTTTAATACTTTACTGCTAGCATGCTGACACGCTAAACTAAGATGGAAAACATGGTAAACATTATACCTAAGCATCTGCGTGTTAGCATGCTGGCGTTAGCTTTTAGCTCAAGGCTCCACTGTGCCTAAGTACAGCTTCACAGAGCCGCTAACATGGCTGTAGCACTTTAAAGGAGCAGTGTGTAGGATCTGGCGGTATCTAGCGGTGAGGTTTCAGATTGCCACTCTTTCTGTGTGCCAAGCGTGTAGGATTGTTACGGTGGCCAACACGAAAACATAAATGGCCCTCTCTAGAGCCAAGAGTAGAGTGCTTAGAGTGTGTGTGTACGTGGAAAGTGAGTGGTGAAGCAAGAGAGAGAGAGAGCGGCAGCAACGGGAGCGAGTAACGTTATCGACTCCGGCCTAAGCAGGAAAGGTTAACAGAATTTGGTTTGTCCGTGAAGAAGACTCGCTCCCTATGTAGATATAAACGGCTCATTCTGTGTTAACAAAAACACAACAATTCTTATTTTCAGGTGATTATACACTAAAGAAAACAAACTTATTAATATTATATTCCATTTCTGCCTATAGATCCCCCCTATTGTTACACACTGGTCTTTTAAGTCTTGTGTTAGCTGTAGCATAAAACCAAGCCTGCAGCTTGTTTTGTAATGAACCTGTACAGGAACATGTAACAGCCCGTCTGTTTCTAACCACACAGCCTCTCAGAGACACCACTCTAGTGCACTGCGTTACAGCCAGGACAGTCAAATATATCCACTGATGTTCATGCATGTGAACTTCAAAGCAGGGCCGTAAAAACTGAACCGTTCCTTTGAATTCATCCTACATTTTTCAATCCAAGATGCCGAAATGAGGTCCAAAACCACATAGCTAAAAAACTAAAACGGCTGCTTCATAAACTGGCACCAAAAGGGCCTCTGGCAGCTCTAAAAAGTTGGCTGGTCTCTTTGGTGTGTATGTACGGGTGTGGCAGCCAGGCAGGAGACCATGCAGCGATACCTTATTAGTGCACTGTCTGACTGTGTTGATGAGCTCCTGGATGACCAGGTCGATGCATTTCAGACAGGGCTCTTTCAGCTTAATGATCTGCTTTTTCACTATGGCCTCAAACGCCAGGTCTGGGGTGAACAGGCCTGTCCTGAAGGACATACACACAAGACAGACATGGAGACGTGGAGCAGGAGAGGGGGGGGTAGATGGACACACAGGAAGAGCGTCAGACAGGCACACGGATGGAGGAAGACAGGAACAGACACACACTGAGGAGGACCAAATGAGGACCAAATGAGGAGTAGTGGAAGAAAAACTGGAACAAGTGGAGTGGAAGACGGACATAACAAGCAGCCAGGGAGACGAAATAAAAACTGCTCACAGATAAAAGAAAAGAAAAGAAAGACAGACAGACAGATGAGACAGCACACTTAATAGAGACATGAAAAAATATGACAGACATTGACACTTGAAGACAGAAGACTTAATAAAGCTGAAAGGACACAAATAAACAGGGAAAAAACTGGCAGACAGGTGAGCAGATATGAAGACAGCGAAGGCAGATGTGTGCAACGTGTGATGTGCTGTTTGCAGGCTTGCCTGACTCCGTGGATGTTCTTGATGGCGTAACTGATCTCTTTCCTCAGCTCCTTCTCATCAAACTCCATCTAAAACACAGGGAAAAAAAAGATTATTACCTAGCCTTGACATAGCCTTTGGGTTGGTGTGCCCTTTCTTAGTGTTGAACTTAGGCAACACAGTTACAGTATGACAACAGTATTTATAAAGATTGCCACATCTGTAGTGTAAATACAAAACAGTCACAGAACACATTATTAACTTAACCATGACCGCTTGAGTTTACCCACAGAAACAAACAATCCTTTGACACAGTTGTTTTTTCTGTTAACGTGAAAATAAAAGAGAGCAAATATAAGAGAGCAGGCATACAAGAGGTTGTGTGTCTCCTCCGACCAGTCAAGTTTCAGTTTACATCCATGTCTGTCCAAAAATATCATCACTTCATCATTTTATCCCATTAGATATTTATGTGAAATTGTCATAATTAGCATATGAATTCTTGAGTTATGGCCAAAAACGTGTTTTGTGAGGTCATAGTGACCTTGATTTTTGACCAAGTGGACGTTTATGCCAAATTTGAAGAAATTCCCTCAAGGCATTCCTGAGATATTGCGTTCAAAAGAATGGTACGGACGGACAACCAAATAAACATAATGTCTCCAGCCACAGCTGTCGCCTGCGTGGAGGCATAATAGCATGTGACTTATAACTTAAATTGAAGAAAAAAACAGCTGAAATTCATGCAAACACCAATAATAAACTCAAATTATAAGCAAGCATAAACTCATTAATCTATAAAAATCTATAAAACATAAGAATAATAATCATGATGAAAATGGTCACCTTCACCAGCTCGAAGGGAAAGCGCTCATGGAAGATGCGGTTGATCTTTGCTCCACCTGACAAGTTAGAGGTGTCCACCTGATCTCCAGATCCCTCGATGCACTTTTCAAAGTCCACGCCAAACTGCTGCACCATCCTACAGATTGTACATAGTACACATGAAAAAGTCTTAACTTCTCGAAATAATGTATTAGTGTGTCTGCGTGTGTCGGTATGTGCATGTACTGACTGGAGCAAGGCTTTGGTCTTGCGTGTGGGGTCGTCAGGGCGGAAGTTCTTGTACTCGTCCACCTCTTTCTCCAGCGATAACAGCTGGCTTTGCAGCTTACTGCGTAACCCTGGTAACGTGTCACGGATGTGGTTGGTAAGTTGCTGGAGAGACAGAAAAATAATATATTTTTCCAAAATTAGTGGAAGTCACTACCTGTTTTTATTATGACTAATAGCTACAGCTGCTATCTTTAATAAAAATAACTTTTGTCATATTTGCTCAAACCGTCACTATATCCCGACAGTGCGTGCATGAGACCGATAATTATCTGTGAAAAAAATCTTGTGTCCTCTTAGTGTCTCATAATGGCATTTGCAATATTCCACCACGCTTGGAGGAAAACAACCAATCAGAGCTGAGGAGTCTCTAACAGAGCTGTCAGTCACTGCTCACGAAGCTCATGAACTCCGATCAAATGGTCAAACTAGGCAGCGCTGATCAAATATGAATCAATATTCTGTTACTGTAATATCTATTTCTCGCCTCAAATGTTTTCAGAAACATCTTGTAGTGTACTGTTTAGCTATTAAATGAGAAAGTTCGCTCTGGCTGATGGGTAGTGCTTGATTTTGGCTCGACTGTTTTCAACATGGCTGCTGAGTCACAACCTTTCTCATTACATAGTTAAACAGTTCACTAAAATATGTTTCTGAAAACATCTGAGGCGAGAAATAGACATTACAGTAACAGAATATTGATTCATATTTGATCAGGTGTGTGTCTCACCTGATTGAGGGTCTTCTGCAGGTGTGGTGTACCCATGCGTTCTGCAATGTGTCTGTACCCAGGGTGGGACAGGAAGAACTTTCTCTCAGCAGCCAAAGCAGCACGGATGTCTTTCTTTCCATCTATGTCCTTTTGACTGCGGTTCACCACCCCGATATAACCTAAAACAAAAAGCACAGACAAGGCCAAGTAGTTTTTTTTAACCTCATTTTAAGGTAGAGTTGGTATTACTGTTCAAATACACTTTTTGTTATATTAGTTGAAATTCTCATTACATCCTGACAGCAATCAATAAATCAAATGCTCTGACAAAAAAAAGTTAAATAAAATCCGGTATCTGTGGCTGTTGCGGGACTGTAATAATCCCGTCCAATCATTTAATTTGGCCCGAATGAAATCGGGCCTGTCTATATGTCTACCTGCCTGCGTGCACTCTGCCGGTGCACTCATTGCGGGTCACCGGAGTCTTCTACAAGCTGCTAGCTTGACAGATGTGAGTATTAACAATAGCCATGTTTGTTGTTTAAGTTGATTATGATAATTTTGGAGGAGAGGCTTTGGAGGGAGGCCTGAAGACTATCAATGTTGCCGGCTTGGCGACTTTCTCACTGGATTTAGCGACTATTGGAGCTAGTGCTGCTAGCTACTTTAATCGGAAAAGAGTTGGCAACACTGGGCTCGGTTTTTCGGTTGGATAATTGATTTAATCTGTACTCTTCTCAGCATTACCAACCCGACCTTTAACATCATTTGTTGTTGTTTCATTTCAAAACTAATGTGTAGCATTACAGAGCAAAACATAATAAGTTATATGTCACTGACTGCTCTGTACTGTATATGTGTGTCTGATAAACTGTTGATTGTTCCAGTCCCTGGTTGCAAATATCACTGTGCTGGGATATGAATGTGGGTTAGACATAGTGATATTTGGCAGACTTGGCCATGTTCACAGGGTTAGGCTGGTTAGTGGGTTTTGATTGGTAACCTGACCCGCCAGATGGTTTGTTACCATCTGAGAAGTCGTCATTGGAAACTGTTTGGAAAAGGCAGGCACTTTCAAAAAGTACTTGGCAGGTGATTGGATGAACCATCTGTCAATTAAACTCTTGCCGGAGCCAGTCCGGAAAACATCTTTTCCATCGGGAAAAGCCTTCAGTGCCGTTCTTTGCCCTTCTCTCCAGTTCTGATAGAACTGATGCTATTGCAGCTACGCTAACCTCTATCAGGAGCCGCCATTGTTGTTGTTTAAAATGAACCGTCTCCTCTCCATGTCGTCTCACTTTCCTAAACCACGCCCATAGCTGCCAGTAGCTCCTCACAGGACGCTGATTGGTCAGTGTTCTGGCTTGGTGGACACAAATGCATTACTTGAAGCCTGACAAGATGGATTTCCGTGTGATATTATTGTCTCACCTCTGCGGAGCGGCAGTAGTTTGTTTTCCAGGATGTCTCTTGCGTCCGTCCCCTCATCCATCAGGTCCAGCTTGGTGATCACACCAATGGTCCGTAGACCTAAAAGACAAAAAGGCGCTATTGATAACGCTGATGTTTGAGTATTCACACATGGAGCAGGGATTGTAGGATTTACACGGTTAATTTAGGCAGTTAAATTCTAATAACTCACAGTGAACAGTGTGTTAGCAGTATTTTGCAGTCTGTTAAAAAAAGCACATACAGCACACACTGCTTAAAAGATATAAACAAGACATCTACAGCCATGGGGTTTGCAGGTATTCGGTCATAAACCAAAGTATTGTTTTTTATCTGATGATGGCATTAGATGAAAAGTTAAGGGTAAAAATGCTAAACTGTAGTTATTATCCATTCTACAGTTACAAGCCTGTACTTTTAATAACATCTTCTGGATTGAATGAAAGAAGGCCAAAGGTGGGGATGATTCAATTTAATTAAATGTCTAATAATCTTATTCAATCCATCTATGCTGCCAGGAAGTCTTTTAATAATGTAACTGTTAATTATTGTGACGAGCCGGCTCCTGCACTGAGGCAAAGATTAATCGAAAGAAGAAGAGTGATAATGGCTGCAAGCTACAGCAAAAAAGTAATTAGCTCTGTACCAAATTAGAGCCAAAAAAAGGTAACATTAAGAAAAATATCCAGAGAAAAGGTATCCAAAGACAGATTAACATGACCCCACACACAAACACATGCTTTCTTCGAGGTCTCGCAAGGTCCCCTTACCCTGAGGGTCCACCTCCTTGGAAATCTTGAGGGCATCGGAGTTAGCCAGGTCCATGTTGGCCGGGGTGACGGCCAGGATCAGACAGCTCTCCTTGGTGATGAACTGCATCAGCATGTCCCTGATCTGAAACTCGATGTCGTGAGGCTGGTCTCCCACGGCCACTTTGGTCATCCCCGGCAGGTCGATCAGGGTCAGGTTCAGCACTGAGAGATGTTGATGGAGCAGTAGAAAGGAAATAAATCAATCAGAGGTTGCAAGCTTGCAGCTGGAAGGCTGAGTTTGTATGTGTGTGTGTTACCATTAGGGGAGTAGACACGGAGGTTGATGGGGATGGAGGAGATACCCTTGTTGGATCCAGTGATCCGGTCAGTCTCTGCTTCAATCTCCTGGCGGACTTCGTCAAAGTCCACAAACTTACGTCCCTTACAATGCAGGAACTCTGCATACTCTGCATGGAGACAATGAGAGATTTAGACAGGAGAGAGGACGATGGACTGATGGGAGGTTTAAAATAGAAACAAATATGATAAGACAGAGATTGCTCAAAGTAGTGCAGGAACTTTGAGGGAGTTTCTATCAATGTTCAATTAAATGGAACTGTTCATTTTGGCAACACACATCAGCCCCTATGTCCTGAAAAGCCTGGATTTAATAGCGCAAACCCTTTCCCGACTGTTTGACTCATGTGTATGACTTGCCTGCTTTACTGTTAACCAGCTGAAGGATGAGAGGACGACGGGTGACGATGCCACTTCCTCTGGGCAAGAAGTCCCTGAGAGAGAGAGAGAGAGAGACAGAAAGTTAAATACACACAGACAACTTAGGGACAAGGATATTGATGGGCAAATATCCGTTTGGTTGACAGACGCGTGGCATGTCACAACAATATGTTCAATCAAATGTTAAAATTAGGGCTGTCAAAGTTAACGCGATAATAACACAAAATTTGTTTGAACACTACACTACTACTAACGCAATCGATCTACCGGAGGTTGTACCTAGAGTGAAGATACTGGTATCATGTGAAACTAGAAAACCTAAGGAATCCATTGGCACCAACCATGTCATATTAGCTCGTCGCGAAGGAGGGGTCCCTTGACCTCTGACCTCAAGATATGTGAATGAGAATGGGTTCTATGGGTACCCACGAGTCTCCCCTTTACAGACATGCCCACTTTATGATAATCACATGCAGTTTAGGGCAAGTCATAGTCAAGTCAGCACACTGACACACTGACAGCTGTTGTTGCCTGTTGGGCTGCAGTTTGCCATGTTCTGATTTGAGTATATATTTTATGCTAAATGCAGTACCTGTGAGGGTTTCTGGACAATATGTGTCATTGTTTTGTGTTGTTGATTGATTTCCAATAATAAATATATACATCATTTGCATAAAGCAGCATATTTGTCTACTCTAATGTTGATAAGAGTATTAAATACTTGACAAATCTCACTTTAAGGTACATTTTGAACTGATACAAAATGTGCGATAATCGCGATTAATCATGTACAAACATGAGATTAATCGCGATTGAATATTTTAACTGATTGACAGCACGAGTTAAAATAGGATTAAGAGAAATTGAGTACATTACTCGATAATTACTAATTATTCAGCAACATTATGCTTTTTCTCAGTAAATAAATACAAACTGGGGAAAAAAGTCTGTGAATATGTGTCGGCTTCAACCAAAATAAGAGCACAAGCTCTTAAATTGATCCCCAGTGTCTACGCATGTACATATGTGCATTATTGATGCAAGGTAGAGATTGACTTACAACCCTATTCATTATAAATAGTGCAAAGAGAAAAAAAAAACACGTCTCCCAGTTTCCTCTTCTCATCACATACACGTTCATCAGAATGGAAACTCCTGTTCAATAGAATTGTGATCATTTCCAGGTCACTGACTACACGTCTCTCCAGGCGATGATGGTAATATGTCTGTGTCTGTCTGTCCTTCTGTCTCTGTGTTTGCCAGGTCAGCAGCAAAGCCTGAGTTTTAGCGTTCAGCGTAAGGTAAGCAGGCCAAGCACACACACACCCACGCACACACTCACACCCTGTGCCTGTTGTCCACTGCTGACAGAGCAGTCCGGATGTTACACAACAGTGATTCCCATCCTCTTTCCTCATCTCTTCCTGTCACTTATGAAAGCGCAACATGAATAACACCATTACCAACAAGACAGTTAATCCATTAAATCATTGTGTCATTTATCCAGTAAACATCCTAACCAAACATTTGCTGGTTACAGCTCGTCAAATGTGAGGATTTGGGCTCTTTTTGTTATTTTTTCACACTTTATAGTCTAAATCAAAGGTCCCCAACTAATCAATTAGTATTCGTTTTAATCATTGAAAGCCAGCAAAAATGCTAAATATTTTCTGTTTTCAGTTTCTTGACTGTGACAATTTGGTGCTGTTCCCTGTTTTTTTTTTTCCATCGCACACTGAAAATCTTTTCATTTTGGACTGTTGGTTGGAAAAAAACAAAACATTTGAAGGTGAAAACATTTGAATTCATAAAAAAAAAAAAAAATCAACAGATCAATAGTTAAAATAGTCATTAGTTGCAACTCTATCCCCAACCTTTCTGACTTTTGGCCCTTTGAAATGAAGCAGTGACTACTTGCCACCCCTTCTCACAGCTTACATACTGTATGAGCACAAAAGAGTGATTATTCCCCTCAAAACAACTCAGATTGTTATGCTTGAATAAATGTTAGAGGCTTGAAGAGGTAAAACCATCCAATATTTCACAAACAAAACAAAATAATTATAGATTTTTTAAAAAAAATAAAATGTTTTTTTTATCTTCTATCTCATGCATCATCTTGTGACCCCTCAGATTAATCATGTGGCCCATTGGAGGGGTCCCCTTCCCCAGGTTGGGAACCACTACGTTCAAGTAGAAAATAATAAATAGATGTAGTTGCAGCACCGACTGACTAAAACCTACTCCGGCTAACTAAAAATGAATAAATTAACTGATCTCACGAGGCTGATTAACAAACACGAAAACAGCGACATGGCCGCCTTCTGTGGGTATCTGGTACCCAGTGTGTCATATACACATGACAGTGCAGCTGGTGACATCACTGATGACCCCAGCACAAACGCATCAATGCCCCTACTGTCTCCCCCAGCCACTGCTTGGGACTCAGAGACAAAAGGCAACAGGAAAAAACGGAGACGTGGCTGGCTAATCCACATTCCCTATCACTTGGACAACAAGTGAAATCATTCTGACATATAGAAGAGTCAAGTGTTCCCTTTTCTGGGCACCTTCACTTAGAGATAAAAACGCAAAGCTGCTACGGATATCTTCAGTAGATCAGGCCTCTACGGCAGCAATGCAGCCATGTCTTCTTCCCCTTCCCTTTTTCCTTATGAATAGATTTTCTCCCAAGGCTTGTTAAACTGGCTAAGTGATTATTTTCTACACTGTTATAAACTGAGCAGAGTGATCCTAACATATGGCATTAATGCAACAGTTGGTTTGCTGCTATTTGTCATCAGAGCGGGTCCACACAACTGCTCATTCAAATTCCTTTATACTCATTCATCAACCTCACAAGGAAATTCAGCAGTGCAGGCATGCTGGGAGCGCAGACTCTGGGCATTTTTAATTTGTACTTGTCAGTGTATTTGTACTGCCTCCTTCAATACTTCACCTCTCTCACAATAACCTCATCAAACCTGCCAACAGTCTTTTTGTACCTCACCCTTGAAAGTAAAACATTGACCTGACCTATGTAATGTGAGGTCTATAAAGATGAATTTACAACCCCAGGCTAGGCAGTCTCAAGGAAAAAACAACCTTTGTAAATGTTTGACAGAAGTGGCCTATAATATGATGCAGCAGCTGCACAGATCAGTGCTAATATGAGAACAGTAGTAATAGTGAAATATTTGCTGATCATGTTATTTGCGGAATGTCTTCTGTGGATTACAACTAATAAAGTCCAATAAAAACGTCCATATTGATTGAGGGACGAAAACTGTGGCGAAATTGTTTTAAAAGCTGTTTAAAAGTGATTTTAGTCCAGAGCTCCACATCTCAAATCTATAAATTGTGTCTTTATATATTAGCACTGATCTGTGTAGCTGCTGCTTCATATTATAGGCCCATTCTGTCAAACATTTACAAAAAAAATACATGTTTGTGGATAGTGAAATATTAGCAGATCATGATACACATTAGTGGAATGTCTTCTGTGGGTTACAACTAATAAAGTCTAATAAAAACGTCCATACATCAACAGCTGTTTGTTTGTTTCTTGTGCGTGCGTAAAATGCGTGATTAACGGTCGTGAATAGCTCCAGAATGGAAAAAAAAAACCGTTTGGAAAAAAAAAGAAACCGTTTGGAACTGGGAGGCACCGACTCAGAGCGCGTAACCATGGTGCTTAGTTGGCGACTTTTACGCAACAGCTTGGCGTAGTTTGTCTTAAAAACAAGCAACACTCACAGACTACAGTCATAAAAGTAAAATCACATTCAACAATGGCAGACTAAATCCAAGACTACATATAAATGAGTACAAACCTCCCGACGAAATTCTCCAGCACGGAGCTCTTCCCTGCGCTCTGGCCGCCGACCACCGCTATCTGCGGCAGGTCCAGGTTGCAGGTCTGTCCGATGGAGCTGAAGGCGTCCTGGAGCTTGTTGATGAGCGGGATCAGGTCTTCCATGCCCCGGTTACCCATAGCGGCACCTCGGTCAGCCCAGCGGGCTCTTATCCGGCTCTGCTCCTCCGGTCAAATGAGAGCCAGAGAGGGTCGCTCTCTTCCTGCAAACCAGAAAGTTCCCAGATGGCACCGCTGCAGTTATGCCACGCTCTCTGTGAGTTTATTTCATTAAAACACACGGCAGTTTAAGAGTCAGGAGTCCAGACTGCACTGGCGAGGTCACTTTCTGGGTGATTGCATGATAAAAGTAGCCACATTAAACCCGAAAAACTTCTGTCATCATCCGGTCAGGCGACACCCAGCCTCCGCCGGAGATCGTGGCTCCGCCTCCAGCGTCACTTTCCCCTCTCTCATTGGTCAGCTGGGACGTCTGTCAACATACGTCATCAGTTTTTTGGACTTGTACTTTGAAATAGGAGGAATGGAAAAGTCTGTTTTAGAAATAATAATAATAATAATAATAATAATGACAATAGTACCAATATAATAATGGTAATAATAATAAAGATAATTACAATAATAACAATAAGAATAATAAGAATGATAATAATAATGGTAATGGTAATAATAATTGTAATAATAAGAATGATAATGAGAATAATAACAATAATAATAATGATAATTACAATAATAATAACGATAATAATAATGGTAATAATAATAATAGTAATAATAATAAAAAATGATAATATAATAATGACAATAATACCAATAATAATATAATTGTAATAATAACAAAGATAATTACAATAATAAGAATAACGATAATAAGAATAATAAGAATGATAATAATAATGGTAATAATAATAATAGTAATAATGAGAATAATACAAAAACGATAATGATAATAATGACAATAATAACAATAATAATAATAATAATAATAATTGTAATAATAAAAATTATAATTACAATAATAATAACAATAATAATAATAATAATGATAATAATTATGGGAATAATAATAATAAAAACAATAATGATAATAATAACAATAATAATAATGATAATTACAATAATAATAATAATGATAATAAGAATAAGAATGGTAATAATAGGAATGATAATAATAATGGTAATAATAATAATAATAGTAATAATGAGAATAATAAAAAACTTTAATGATAATAATGACAATAATAACAATAATAATAATAATAATAATTGTAATAATAACAATGATAATTACAATAATAATAATAACAATAATAATAATAAGAAGAATGCTAATAATAATGGGAATATTATTAATAATAATACTAAAAACAATAATGATAATAATAACAATAATAATAATGATAATTACAATAATTATAATAATAATAATAATGGTAATAATAGGAATGATAAAAATAATTGTAATAATAACAATGATAATGATAACAATAGTAACAATACTCAAACTACTACTAATAATGATGATAATACAAATTACAAAACACTTGAAGGGTTCATTTGCAAAAAAAAAAAATGATTGTGCACACAAGAAAACGTCAATCAAACTGCCTTTGAATAAACCAATGTCTTTTTTTAAAAAAAAGCTGCAGTGGGTAGAATTGGAGCAAATAAGATTTTAAAAAGTTATTTTTATAAAACGGTCATTACACCCTTACAGTAGTGCATGAGACAGGTAATCTGGAAAAATCTATTGAATAATTTTCATTTCAGTTTGCTTCATCAAAAATTAAAACATATGAACCCATATGAACATTGAAGCAGGTTTTGCATGGCTGTAATAATTTGTCCTGTTCATACTGGCCTTTAAAAGATGTCATGACACCCATGTTGAATGCATTATAAACATACTTAAAATGCATTATAATCTGCTTATAGCACTGTATAATTATAGTTATAAGCACTCATACATTTTCAGATATGTATCAGATAGTTGTAGGTCTGTATGGAGTACTTATCCATAATCAGTGTATTACCTACAGTACAGTACCTCCTCAATTTGGAGAGGCAGGCAGGAGTAGGCTACCAGCGCGGGAGCAAAGCAATGTATAGTTGTGGACGGGGCGGCAGCAAAACCTATTTTGGCCTCCTAAAAGAAAGGCATACCAGTTTAAAGAGGCAGTGTGTAGGATAGTGGTATCTAGTGGTCAGGTTGTAGATTGCAACCAACTGAATACCCCTCTGCTAAATTGACGATTTGCAAATGAATATAAGGGTTGTGAACAATGGCGCTTTAAAGCATGGGCTTACCGGGGATGAAGCCCCGGTAAGCCCGAGTACCAGGGGGGCCTCATGAGACACAAGCTTAAAAAAAATGTGGCTGGATGAGCCGAAAATCATCTTGCAGTCGTTCTGTTAGAATGCCGGGATGGACCTGGTTCTTTATTAATGCGCGATGACGCAGCACTGATAAAACAATGTTCATCACACTAACTGTAGTGCCAAATAAACGTTAGGTAGCTAGCAAATAAGTACCAGAAGACTGTTGCTACCTGTGTTATGAATGTGAATTTTCTATACACTGTGAATCCATAACATGCAAGTGTTTTCACGGTAGCCCATCTACCCTATACGCACCGCTGTCATCGTCATCAGTTTATTGGTAGCCAGTAATTAGTAACTTATGGTGCCTTCAAATGAAACTCGTGAGTTTGTGTTTACAACACGGGAAGTTGTGTACACATATGCGTGGTGTTCAAGTGGTAAAGTCATGAGAACAGCGCTGCTTAGCAACGGTAATATTAACGTTACTGTCAGCGTCTAGAAGCCACAGAGGATAACAATTTAGCAATTTAGCAAGCGGGTAACATAATGCAGAAAATGCAAAGGCATACTGACAGAGGAAAAAGACGAGGCCGTTGGGAATATCAACATTTTCCTCTGACATATTATAAAATTACAAAGAAAAACGATATCCGCCATTTCTGAAAACGTCATCAAACACATCACAACTCATTAACTCGGAGCTTTCACAAATTTTCCACTTACGAGGTCGTGAATACCACAAGAAGGGGCGTTCATATGGACTGTTCTCTTAAACACGGTAAACACGATCCCATTTGAAGGCACAAATAGGCCTACTCATCATATTATGCAGCCCTTACTGTTGGATCAGGCCTGAGGATCAGCTGATTCAGGCGGGTTAGAGCAGAGAGAGCTAAAAATGGGCAACTAGGGCATCTGGATCTGGGAACCCAGGGTCTAGGCTATACGCTATAATAAATATAATTAATGACACATTATTTAAAAGTTTTCTGAATCTGCTCTATTGATTTACAGGATACGATTTTACGATACGATACGATACGATACAGTACACTTTATTGTCCCTTGGGGAAATTTGTCTTGGACTCAGTGCTCCACACCATCAGCTGCCTCCACAGCAGCATCAATAAATAGAGACATTAAAAACATTAAAAACAAGCAACAATCTACATGTAAACAGAGAAACACATAACGATGTAAAGCACAAACAACACATATTGCACATTACCCATATTGCACAAGATCTATATAAAACAGCATAAATAAGAGATTAAAATAATAATAACAACACCATGACACTATTGCACGACCCTACAGCCTCAAGAAACTTTGGACGACCCCCAAAGCCCCACCCACATTTATACCAGTTGTTTTCCTGTGATGTTTGTGGGTTTTTAATTGAAAAGAATGGTGATGCTTTAGTAAAAATATGACAAAGTATTTGTACAACTGTTGTGATTATTCATAAATGATGATATAAGAGTTGTAAATTAGAGGTACAGATACAGATATAGATTTACAAATACAAATCACTCTGCATTTTTTTGTGCATCGTATTTTTTGAGTTAGATAACTTGACATTTGTTTGTGAATACTTATGAGACTGTTTTGACACCATAAAAAAAACCAATGAGATGGAAGTATAAAGAGATGAACACTGTTATTCTTTATCAGGTGGAGGATATAGTGGATGTTCAACGTATTTGTGAGAGCTGTTGGTGGAGAGTTGTCACACCAATCACCGGCTGATCACCTGCTCAACCAGAAGAGGGTGCTGCAAAGCAAAACAAGGTAAAGATGGCATGTTTTCTCTTATACTATATGTATTGTATTTAATACAAATATCCTCCTGTATCAATGACTACCTGAAAGTGGTGAAATGAGTGAAACTGAATATTTCTGTCATTATAAAATAAGGACACTAAAGTAGAAAACAGTACAGGAAACACAGGAATTGGTTTTAAAATAATAGAATTTAATTTAAAAAGAAAAATGTTTGTGTGAAATGTACAATTCACTGAGAATGACTGACCCAATCCAAAGACAGCAGTATTCTCAAACTAATTTAAATCATCACATTCAGAGCACATTTACATTAATATTCACACTTATATGTCACATTATTAGCTACACGACCATGATAGATGCTGATTAGCAAAGTAGTAAACTCTACATTGTGCCAAGGTATAGGGTCCATCACTCAAAAATGTTGCCAAAACTACTTTTCTATATTCTGGGTGTACGTAAGCCTACATAGGACAAATGCAAATCCCTCACAGCAGGTTTGCCTCTAAATGCAAATCTGACATGAACAGGTGAAAAACTGTCTATCTCATGCGTTCCCAGGCTTTGGGATTGTGACTGTAGAATAAAGAGTCTGCTGTGCTGCTGGAGGATGGGTGTCACCCTGAGAGCTACTGATAGAGGAGTTGACACAGGCCGAGGAGCCGTTTTTATTTGCGTCAGGGAGTGCATTCACATCTGTCGAGACGATGGAAGAGTTCTCCTGGAACTTGATGCCACCATAGTGGATCTGGTCTTCGGGAAGGTTGACGGTTGCATAAACGGACGGCAATGCGTCTCCTGAGCTTGCCTGCTGGTTCCGCATCTGTATCTCCTCATAGTGGTGAACTCCTTGATTTCCCTGCAGAGGAAGAAAGGGAGCAGTGTGATACATGCAGCTGTTGTACGCATATGCAAACTCATAAACACACACACACACCTCTGTGTTATGTTCAGCATTTGTCTCCTGCTCTGATGATCCTCCTGCAGCACAACATACTGAGAAAAAGAATAGATGTAAACAACATGATATTATAATCTTTTGGCATTCAAAGTTACTCATCACAGTCAAAATCATGTGTAAGTTAAGCTTTTCATTCATGTTCATTCAGCAATAACATCACATGATCTGTTTTGAAAGGAAATATATTAACGTGACTTTGGTAAACTACCAACAATCATTTTGCCAATGAAAGGAGAATTCAAGACAAGAAGAATGTTTATAAAACTACAAATACATATAAAAAGTATGTGTGCGTGTATGGGGTTTGGCATGTTTTCATCCCTCACCTTGTGTCCTGGGGAGTTTGTGTCTGCACAGCATGAACACGAGCACAATTATCAGTAACAATGCTGGACACACTGTCACAGCAGCAATTTTACCTGCAACCAAGAGACACCAGTTGAAGCTATTAAAGAAGAATGCAGTGTTATGCATATTTAGGGAGGTATGAACAGCAGTTGTTTGTTTATCAGTAGAAAGTGGCCACCTGAGTTCATGGGGTCACCAGAACGAGGTGTAGGGTATGTTTCGGTGGTTTCGGTGCGTTCTTCAGCTGTGCGAGGGTAAAAAGCCAGAAGGTTAGAGATGTGACAAAAGGCATAAGACACACACACACTTCTTCTTCTTCTTCTTCTTTGGTTATCCATCTAAAGCGTACAGCAGGATGGGGCTGACTGTCAAAACCACCAAGACAGAAGTGGAGTACCAGCATCCCATCCATTTTACCTGTCTTCACTGTTGGTGTTGGTGTTTTCTGCAGAGTTGGAAGGTCTGATTAATTGATTTAGATGTCTCCTGACCCAGAGGTTAGTGACAAAAGGCATATGGTGGGCCTCAGAAAATCCTCAAAATCCGACGACCACTATTCTGTCTTTCAGACAGAAAGCTTTTAAAGCTAGAGTGAAGATACTGGTATCATATGAAACTACAAAAACATAAAGAATCCATTTCAGAACTAACGTCATGCTAGCTCATCGGGAAAGAGGCGAAACAACGCTCCAAATATACGCAACATTTTGGCGAGGAAAAACTGGCATGGCCATTTTCAAAGGGATCTCTTGACTTCTGACTTTAAGCTACCTGAATGAAAATGGGTTCTACCCAAGAGTCTCCCCTTTACAGACATATATGTCTCGGATGCAGTGACACAATATGGAGCATTTTTTTAAACGAAAAAATGAAAAGTGGCAGGCAGTGATGGGGAAGGGTAAGCAGAATATGTATGTGGGTTATTATATCTGACAGTGGCATAACACATATTTATATCCCAGTTTGACATTTATTTGGGAAGGTGGACGTCTGAATTTTTTTATCAATGGAAAGTGGGTCTTAAGATACAAAAGGTTGAGAGCCCCTGGCATAAGACGCACACACACACACACACACACACACACACGCACACACACACACACACACATAGTTTTTAATGCAGGAAGCTTGTCTCAAACCATCTCCCATCTCTGTTTTCACCTTCTCTTTGTTCCCGGTCCAGGTTCTGTACTCCATCACTGTCATTATAGTACTCATTATGTTCATTCATAAATAGTTAGTGGTGGATGAAGTCCTGCATTCAAATCCATGGAAGCAAAATTTACTAAAATGATCAAAAGTAAAAGTACTTAGTTACTGTGAAGCAGAATGGCCCCTGTCAACATTATATAACTAAATGACATTATTTTAGTTGTATTACTGACGTATTAACATGTTTTAAAGTTTTGCAGAGGTGTTCTTGAAAGAGCTGGGTCTTTAGCCACATTTAAAAAAAAAAGCTAAAGACCCATCTCATTCATGAACACCTCTGCACCTAATGACATTGATGCTACTGATGATGTTGACGGCGATGATATTGAGGATGATGATATTGAGGATGATGATATTGAGGATG
>CAKAOH010020700.1:0-39672 GCA_916701665.1 Sebastiscus tertius
TGTGTGAGAGATTGTTTTGATTGATGCCCCTGCGTTGAAGCTGACCTTGCAGCGGATGGAACAGTGAGGAGCTGCATTCACACTGTAGATAATGAACACACACACACACACACACACACACAAACACACACACACGCGCACAAACACACACACACGCGCACACACACACACACACACACAAATACACACACAGCTTTAAAACGGCATTGATTTCTCCTGTTCAACTAGAAAGCATAGAGCACATTACATTATTACAGGGAGTCCCTCTTCCCTTCTTCTATCCTCTCCTATTCCTTACTCTCTTCTCTACTCTTAGTGTACGTTTGCTTTTCTCGTTTTTTCCTCTCTTCTATATTCTCTCACAGTTCTCTTTCTTCCCTCCCTTCCTTTAATTGCTATTCCTTCTCTTCTCCTCACTGCTTTTCATCACTCCTTATATACAGTATGCCCCTCTTCCATCTCACTTGTTTTCTCCCCTCTCAAATCTCACACGCTTCACTCTTGCGTGCTATACAGTATAAACACGGGAATATATGACACATGCGTATACATTAAACATAGACACATGCGCGCGTTACACACCCACTCTCCAAGACTGTAAAAGCATCTTTCTCCGGGGACAGAACTGACTTATTCCCTTCTCATTTTCAATATATGAACGGCGCCACAGTTGTATATGTGTGTAGGCACATGCCCATGTTTACGTTTGTAATGGGTCTATTGTGGGTGCTCAATATGTGTACAGTAGTGTACAACCGATGGGGGAAAAGGGGCAGAAACAAATAAATATAGATGCAGAGTTTCTATATACTATATTATCACCTTCCAAATCCTATTAACGTACAGCTCCTTCAACCAACCTCCACTATAATGGTCACCTTCTCTTTCCCATGATGCCACTAATTGAACTGGATTTAATTGTTGAATTGAGGGAGGGAGAGAAAGACAGAATGATCAATGAAAGTGAGAAAGAAGACGGACAGAGAGACAGACAGACAGACAGAGAGACAGATGGAGGCATGATAGAGGGGTGGATATTATCAGTCCCCTCAGGTCCCTTTGATAAAGATCAGAGAAGCCACAGCCAGAACCTCAATCACATACGCATGCACGCGTGGACACACAACTACCATTTGTGCAATATACATCACTGATGCATGTGCTCAGTTGTAAGCACACACACACACACGAACTTGACTTTTACACTCAGATCATGTTCATGTCAAAGAGACTAGAGTCAAAATCAATCAATCAAGTGCTGATAAGGGATCAGAGACACCGAGAAACAAACGGTTGAATGCTCCTTTAATGGTTGCTTCTAAATACGGATGCAAACGCTTACCTAACCGGGATTTAGCCCCATGAGACACTACCGTTCAGTTTTCGCCGGAACATTGGCCATCAGCTGCACAATCATTTAAATTTCACATTACATGAAGTGTTTCCTCTGAGGAGCTGGTTTCAGTGGCCATGCATGCAGCAGTCTGATCAGACTCATCAATGTGAGGATTGAATGTCGTTGGTTTGTGTTTACTGCCGTGACTGGCAAATAGTGATTGAGCCCGAGACATAATTGATGCAGGAGATGAAAAATTTAGGAAAGCTTTCTCAACGAAAGATGTTTGTTCTACTCAATTCTACGTGGAAAAGCCATTAAACCATGTTCTAACTAAAACAGCACACTTCCTTGATGCTTCTGCATCAAACCTGGTTTAATTTTGTCAACAGATGACCAGGGTGGCTATTGACCACATGTTTGATGGACCCAGAGGGAGCAATGGCTTTACAGGCAAATGGCCTTAATCCTGGCACTCTTCTTTTGGTTAACTTGCTTTCCTCTTTATTTTCTACGTTGCTTGTCAAGGCAAACAGTTTAGAAGTGTGCTATACCCTTCATTGCTGCTCATTCACTCCACTGCAGTTAAACTTTAACTACAAAGTGGTGGCAAAATATATGCAAATCAAAGATAAGAAAATTAAAAGATAAAATGGAAACTGAACATGTTGTTGGTGGATGTTGATTTATACATAATGTCTAGGGGATAGGAGATCTTTAGGGAGAGATAGCAGGTCAACATTATATGCCACATTCATTTGAGCTGCACTGTGTGTCAAGTTTTTCTAGTCACAAATCTGTAATAAACATTGTATTTTGCTTAGGTGCCTACTCAAATTTTGAAAATTTAGATTTTAAAAGGGCTGTTGCAGTAATTTTGGGGTTGATATCATTTGTTACACAGGCATATCTGTAAAGGGGAGACTCGTGGGTACCCATAAAACTCATTTTCATCCACATATCTTGAGGTCAGAGGTCAAGGTTTTTCCCTATTTTTCCCTCGCCAACATTTTGCCTAACTTTGGAGCATTATTTAGCCTCCTTCCCGACACGCTAGAATGACATGGTACGAATGGATTCCTTTTGTTTTTTAGTTTCATATGATACCTTTACTCTAGCTCTAACTGAGCCTGCTACAGCCTCTGAAAGAAAACAAATTCGGCCGAGGATGCCAGCGTACGCAAGGAGTAGAAGAGGTTAAAGAAAAAGTTTGCAAGACACACAAAGATCCCATTAAAAGCTTAAAAATTACAAAATAGAACACACATGGTCAACTGTGTTTATGTGGCTTATAAATACAGTACCATTAATTACATCAATATCTGTTATTTCCTATGTAAATTAGCAATGCTATAGTATTTTATTTCTTAAAAGACATGAACAGTCAGCTTTTCTGTAGAGTGATTTTGAGGAAAATCTGGACTCGAATATCCAAGTTATTTGGATATTGTTTTTTTTTCTCATAATTGTTCAGCCCTAGCTCGCAAATGTGACTATGAGGTACAGTTACACTCTCACACACAGAGGGAAGAGGAGAGGACACATCTGTGTGTGTGTGTGTACACTGTCCAAACATCATTTACCGTCATTGATACAGCGAGCCCTGACCTGTGAGTGAAGTGAAGACTTCTACTAGCTCCCTCTTAGAAAAATCTAAATCATTTATATCAAGCTGGTAGCTGAGCAGGTTCAGGAGATGAACGTGTGACCAGAAGGTCACTGGATTGGCTGTAATCATCTGTGAGTAAGTAACGCTCTCCATGATATTATGTGGAACTGATGGATAAATGCCCAGATGGAGAAGGGTCTATTGATGCAAGTGACATCTGGCCAGTGAGAGCTTCCAGAGTGTTTAACCTGCTGCCAGCAGCGGATTGTTTGTTTGCAAAAATACTATTTCAAGCACCCAAAAGAGATAAAGGTAAAGGAGTGGAAAGATCGAAAGAAGGTCATTCCTCCCTTTATCTTATTTAATTTGGAGCACTGCCACTATCTTCACCCCTGCTTCAGTCAGAATTATTATCTCTGGTTCCTTCAGAATTCAGCTACTAAAGTGGAACCACCTTCAAAAGGAATTCAGGCCATTACGTAAAATAAAATTACTTTTATAAGATTTAAAGTAATGTGTTTGACTTTGATTTGGGTTTGATAGACTATGTGGGAACCTGTTGTTCCTGCTTTTGTTTCCTATAAAGAAAGTAACATTTTAGTGTGTTTTGCACCTTTAACCATTCTCCATTGAATGTTTTTTTTTTCTTTTTTATCTCCCTCTTCTATATTCTATTAAGTCTTTGTTTATGCCTTCTCTTGAGGCACTATGTAAACCATCCGCGGTAAGTGTAAACGAAGGAAAAACGCGTATTATGGTTATATTATAGAGAGGAGAAAAACAACCAGTGGAGATAATTTGAGTGCAGAGGAGAGGATGAAAAACAGCAGAAGTGAAGAGAGGTTGAGGAAGAGGGGAGTGAAGCGAAATCTCTACTGACTTGTTAGTCACATGGCAGCATGTTCTAGGATGAAGAACATGTTCTCCAGGCCATGTTCTGAGGAAAATGATTACATCTGGGAGCTGTGTGTCTGCGTGTGCATGTATGTCCATGCCTGTATGTGCTTTCTATGTTTGCCCGTGCCTCTGAACACATGGTGGTGTCAATGCATATTGTATGAATGTGGGTTATGTACATTTATGTTTGAGGTTAACATGGTCTGATGTTATTTTATATCGCACAAACCAGTGTTCTGATTTTTTTTTTTTTCAAAGTGGGTGCCTCCGGTTACAGACAAATAACTACTGGCCTACAATTGAAGAGCAAATTCACCCACAGCACTTATTAGAGTTGGGACGATATACCTAACCCCTCGATTCAACACTATCACGATACTTGTGTGCCGATTAGATATGTATTGCAATTTTAAGTATTGCGATTCAATATTATGATTTATTGTGATTTTTGTTAACTTGTTTAAGTTGAAAAGGTTGAATCATACACTTCTAGGCACATTTACTTTGGAAAATATCTAAATCAATAGAGTAATGTGTGTTTGATTTTCATCATGTATGTAGTCAGAGATGTCCTGAAGTCAGATACTGTATATCAGTCATTGTCATTTTTTATTATAATTTTTCCAGCAACCCAAAAACCAAAGAATAAAGACACTTCCCTCACAAATTAGTGGTATTTTATTTTTAATTTATAAGGGACATGTACTGTTTTATACTTCTGCCGTTTGAATGCATTTAACATAAATGTCAGTATATGGGTGCTCTACAGTTGTAGCGCCGGCTGATTTGACCACAGAGATGAGAGTGACAGCTGGTTTGACCGCACGTTACCCCAATATGATAACATTAGCTGTCCATGACAGAGTTAGCATGCGGCTTTAGCCATGATGTCTAGCTCTGATTTTCCTGGCAATGTGTGAAACCATAAGTGTTTCCATACTTTACTGAATGTGTAGTGTTTACCATGTTGGATTTAAAATGCAGGTCGTATCCATGTGGACACACTGCCGTTTTCTACTTTCTCATTTCGGCTTTCTGTAGCCGACTGTGGTTTGTTTTGGTTGACGGATACGGAACAGATATGACATCATGTTACTCTGACTACAACCATAAAAGCCGTAACTTCCTTCCTAAAATACCTCTGATTTAGACTCAAATTAAGCAAATATATCTATTCTAGCATTAAAAAAATTGATTTCAAAATCATAAAAAAAAGAAAATTGTGATACATAGGTAACTGCAATACTGTATGTGATGAACTTGTGTCATACAATTAGTGTTCACATGTCAGAAAATGTAATTTTATATGGTGGCTTCAGGGTAAATCAGTATGGAATAGAATAGAATCAAATAGGTGATATAAAACTTATTATCTACAAATTGATACTTATTTTTTCTATTTACATTTTTGCGACTATTTTGTTTACTACTTACTGCAGTTGTCCTCATAAAGGTCAAATGTAATATAAAAATAACAATGAGAGAAGCTGAATGAAGATGAACAAGGAAAAGGTGGTGCAGAAGAAGATGGAGGAGGAAGAGGAGGAGGAGGAGGAGGAGGAAGAGGAAACAAAAGGAATAATTCTTCGACAATGACCATGCTGAGAAAGAACAGTGGGTGAGCGTGTGAGTGCATGTGTGTGTCTAAGTGCTGCGGTAATCTGTAATTCTGTCTCATCAGCACAATATCAGACTGCCTTCGACATCATGCTAAATAATACATCATTCTCTTTCTGTTTCACATACACATGCACGTACGTATACACACTGTATGGTATGTGCTGGTGTATGAATTAGTTATGACCTGACAGTCTTCAGAGGAAGGGGAGAAAATGTTCAAGGATAACTTCAAAGTGCATCCCACCAAGCAGACTGAAAAGGATAGAGCCCCGCAAATTGCAAAATTCCCTCCTATACGGCGATCAGTG
The DNA here is from genome assembly GCA_916701665.1 of Sebastiscus tertius. NCBI lineage: Eukaryota > Metazoa > Chordata > Actinopteri > Perciformes > Sebastidae > Sebastiscus > Sebastiscus tertius. The sequence goes on from CAKAOH010020700.1 coordinate 5,771, forward strand.
AATTAACCTTTTTCATGTATTTCTGTTTTACAGTGTAATAATGCAGTGTGGTAATCCATCCATCCATCCATTCATCCTTTCTCTAAAGCATATCCAGCTCCAAGGTGCAGCAGGTTACGCAGAGCAGTCCAGACGTCATCCTCCATCCACATCCTCCAGTTCCTCCTGGGCTCCCGCGGGAAGTGTCCCGAGGCGTTCGCAGGCCAGGTGGGATATGAAAGCCCTCCAGCATCTGCTGGGTGTGCCCCAGGGTTGCCTCCTGGTTTGACGTGCCTGGAATAACTCCACAGCAACATGTCCAGGAGGCTTCCCCATCAGATGCACTAGGTGACGTCAATTCATTTCAATGTGAAGGAGTCTGAGCTCCTTCCACATTTCTTGGCTCCTCGCGCCATCCCTAAGGGTGATCCCAGTCACGTTGTAAAGCAACCTCATTATTTCAGTCATGACCCGGGGAGCTCACGACCAAAGGTGAGGGTTGGAGCATACATTTTTTTGGTAAATCCAGAATTTCGCCTACCTCTACACAGCAGTCTGGAGAAAATGCCTGCATCACTTCTGATGCTGTACTAACAATCTGGTAATAGTTCTTATGCTCCAACTTAGTTTGGCGCAGGTGTGTGTGCGGCGCGGCGCCACGCCTCCCGTAGTTTCAACTGGAAGATGTGTTTGAGCGGCGGAGCATCGTAAAACACACTTCATTCAAACTCAACAGAAACAAAATAAATATTATATCATAAATGCTATCTTATATTGAGTTGTACTTAAAAAATAAATAACAATTCCATTAATAATGATGATGAGCAGGTGTTTTTTACACACATCCTATCTTTAAATGTATTGTTGACAATGCTAAAGCAAAACCCTAAAAAATCTCAAATCTGAAATGGCTCCAGTAGCAGATTAGGCAGAAGGATTACACGGAGTAAGGATGACTTGCCAAAAACTGTCCATACCATGGTGGATCATTCCTTCTGAGACGATCTCCTCCTCTCTGTATAAATTTACAGCCAACGCTGTGTGTTGCGGACTGTACGAGATGCTGAATATAGAAAGACAGACAGATCATCAGCATAATGTTGCATTTCTGCAAATGCCAAGTGTAGTCTGACTCTCCCTTTCTCTCTCTCTCTCTCTCTCTCTCTCACTCATACACACACACACACACACACACACACACACACACACAGAGAGTAAGTCAAACAGATGAATGTATCAGCAGCAAGAAACTCTTCAGATAAGTCCCCTGGAGCAAACTCTCTTTGTGTCGCACACACAGACACACACACACACACCCATAGAGATGCACAATCACACGGAATGAACATGAGCCAAATAGCAAGCGGAAACTAGTGCCAGTGAATAAATCTGGGACAACTGCTTGGACATACAAGTAGCACAAACACACACACACACACACTTGCACACACATCAACTCAGACGCAGCATGTGTGCAGACTTAAACCAAGGCACTTTGCAATCAGTGATATTGTCATTATGCGGCACACCAGACACACATATCAACAAATTGAACACCCACCAACCATCCGACCTACATCCAGACGAGCACAAAGGCCCACAGAAGGATGCAGAGGAACACACAGAGAGACAGTTAAGCAGTGTATCATTTCCACAGCAACCAGCTGTGACCAACAATGTGTGTATATATATGTGTGTGTGTGTGCGTGTAAATGTTAGCTGTAAGCTGCCATCTGAAAGTTAGTGAACAGAATTGTACAAACATACATTCAACTTACATCAAACATTACACCAGCTATAGTTATGTTCACGTTGGCATGAAAGCCTGAATACATTTCTTAAATGGGGAACATTCCCTACTGTAAATATGGGCATAAATGGCTGACTCTAATTCATAATACTGCTTTAAGTATGTGTGCCTTGTATTTAAATTATATTTCCACACTCTCTATTATAGTTTTAGTTTCTTGAAAACCCATCTCCTGTGCTATCTTGGTTACAGTGCATTCTGTAATAAGCCATAACCAGATTCAGTATTAATATCCCAGCAGTACACAGGACTATACAATAAATACTACATGACCATGACTAAATCTCATACACCATCTGTGTACCTCTGCAACTTTAATATATACAATGCAACTGATGTGTAACAATAAGTGTATGATTGTAATGTTAATATCACACCCATGCATAATGACTTTGTAAAACCTAAATGTGTTTGATGTGTATTACATACTGCCTAAGTACATGTCTTGCACTGTGTCCTTTAAAATGACATATGCGGTCATGTATGTGCGTGAATCATTTGGATAAGTCAGTACTGTCACCTTGTCAGCTGTTGACATCTCACATATCTGCTCAGTGAATAGCAAGGAGCTGCATAATTGTGTACTTTATTTGTTTTGTTGGTGTGCTCAGTGTCATGTGTGTGCCTCCGGTAGACAATTTTACGCTCCTCTGTTTTATGCTCCGGAACTAACTGCCTCATTGAGGACATCAAAGTTTTTTCTAATCTAAATCTAATCTGAAATCGTTAATGCACACAGGACATGGTGCTGATACATAGTGAGGTCTAATTTTAACCATCATTTCAACTATTCATATCTCTTCTTTCATCTGTGAAAATGGTACCGTGGTGTTTACTCAGGCCCTAAAGGGAGAGGGCAAAAGGGGATGCGTTAGCTACCACTGGAGCCAAGTTCCCTCGTTTTTTTCTTTGTTAAAATGTTCAAACTCCATGGTAAAAAAGAACAAATATAACAACGTCAATAAACACCAAACACAGATCTTTCATTTTATGAAACGTTTACTAAAATCCCACGTGTCAGAGAAAGAAAATGTGTCTGTTTTAGCTGATGTTAAATCATATGAGCATATAAGTAAGATGTTTTAGTGCCCAAACACTTCGTTTTGGTGGCTCAAAATGGATGTGGAGCTTCAACGATTAATCAGTTAGGTGTTAACTATTAAACTAATTGTCAACTATTTTGATTATCAATTAGGTGGGAGTCATTTTTAAAGAAAAAAAAAGTCAAAATTCTCTGATTCCATCTTCTTAAATGTGAATATTTTCTGGTTTCTTTACTCCTCTACGACAGTAAACTGAATATCTTTGAGTTGTGGACAAAACAATACATTTGAAGACATCATCTTGGGCTTTGGAAAACACTGATCGACATGTTTTTTTAACATTTTCTCACATTTTATAGACCAAACAACTAATGGATTAATTGAGAAAACAATCAACAAGTTAATCAACAATGAAAATAATCATTAGTTGCAGTCGTAAATGGATTGATTTGCAAAATCGGGTAGATTGGTCTTCTCTGATATAAAAATGACCACAAAACGTCTGCTTCTGTACCTGCAAGCCTATATATAATACAGAGCCTTCAGTATGCTCTCATTTTGTGTCATGCCCTGTCCATGCTTTTCTCTCTCTCTCAGGATTTGACAAGCTGCCATGTTGAAAAGGAATGAACTTGTCACCCATTAGGATGTCCTTTCCTGTGCTGAGTGGAAAGGAGTCAAAAAACGGGGATTGAGTTCAGAACATGGCAGTTTTCCTTGAAAACTTTCAGAATCTGAGTGGCCTTTCAAAGGAATTGAATTGAATAGAAAGCACGTACTCTAAGTCTGCAACATAAAAGAACACCTTACACTTACTTTAAGTCCCCTTATATAGTATTTATAAGCAGTATTTACATTTTTAGGGTACAGTAAGCAGATATAAGTGTTTATTAATGTATTTGTTAACAACTATAACTCCTCATAACCGGATGCTGGTGTATATGAACAGATAATGAATGACAATACTATAAAACACCGTTGTAATTATATGAAATACGTCTTCATGGGAGAACTTATAATTGGTGACAAATACTGCACATTCATAAACAATTCAAAATATCTGCTTACAATTACATTAAAGTGTGTTAAAACCCATTTATTAAATATTTATACAGCTCACAAATGCTAAATATGGGGACTTAAGGTTAAGTGTTACCAAAAGAAAAACATATAACTTTATGTTTGAGGTTCTATGTGTTGCATTTTTCTCTATGTATTATGTGTCTAGCAAATATCAACAGGGGTTGCTTCAGGTAAACAGCACACAGCGCACCTGCTCAATTACTTCTGCATTGAAAAACAAGGGTTCTACCGAGGGAGTTCCTGCTGTCTGAATGTCTTTCTTTCTTACATGGCTCACACCCACAGCATGTGGACTTTTATCTGACATTTAGTAAGCAGCCAGTGGTTGTTATTTACTTTGTTCATTTTTCTGAACTGTCGATGTCAACACTGAAGCACAGCCTATACATTCTCACATACCACCTGACCCCACACACACACACACACACACAAACACACAGAGACACCGTCTGACCTTCATAGTTGAGCTTGAAGCCGTGTGCAGAGACGGCAAAGTCACTGGTCAACCTCAACGAGAAGACGTTTCCTGTACTGGTGACAGGGGGAGGGACCTGGAAGCCTGTTAGCCTGTAGAAACACAGAGAAGAATATGTTGACATTATCAGCAAATTACCAGAACACATTAAACATTCATGAAAAACAATAACCCCTCTATTGTTGACTACACAAAAGGCCTTACAGCTTGTTAACCTATAGCAACAAAGAGATTAGCATATTGATGTGGTAAGAAACCCAACAGACACGTTCATCGGGTAAACACAAAAAGAAGCGCATACTGTGCCTGGAAGAGTGCAGAAGGTATCTGTGACCGCGTTGACTACCATGTGATCATTTATTTTATCCAAGGCAGTCAACATTTAAATAACGCATTGACGGAAATTTGTTTTAACGCCATTAATTGCTTTAATGCATTAATGCAATTCGATATTTTTGAGGTTGTAGCAGGCTCAGTTTTAAATGAAAGTGAAGGTACTGGCATATGAAATTAGAAAACCTAAGGAATCCACTCTAGCTTGTCCGGAAGGAGGCTAAATAACACTCCAAACTTAAGCTAAATTATTGCGAGGAAAAATTGTCATTGCCATTTTCAAAGGGGTCCCTTGACCTCTGACCTCAAGATATGTGAATGAAAATGGGTTCTATGGGTACCCACGAGTCTCCTCTTTACAGACATGTCTACTTTATGATAATCACATGCAGTTTTGGGGCAAGTCATAGTCAAGTCAGCACACTGACACACTGACAGCTGTTGTTGCCTGTTGGGCTGCAGTTTGCCATGTTATGATTTGAGCATATGTTTTATGCTAAATGCAGTACCTGTGAGGGTTTCTGGACAATATTTGTCATTGTTTTGTGTTGTTAATTGATTTCAAATAATAAATACATACATATATTTGCATAAATCAACCACTCCCATGTTGTTAAGAGTATTAAATACTTGATAAATCTCCCTTTAAGATACATTTTGAAAAGATAAGAAATGTGCGATTAACCATGATTAACTATGGACGATCATGCTATTCATCGCGATTAAATATTTTAATCAATTGACAGCCCTAATCTTCATCACTGGTCAATTAACCTATACTATACAATTCCAAAAACTGAAATGCCTGTCATACTTATTTTATTACTGAAATTCTATACAGGTTATGTTGTTAACTTTTGGATGTTATCCACAATCTATGCATTTTACTTTCTGTTAAATCAATTAATCAAATACAATAAAACATTAACTTTGAATACATTTAGTGAAGTTTAGTACAAAATGTGCATATTAGCTGTATTTTCAAGAAACTGTGAGACATCCATAATGATACTTCCTGTTTGATTACACTCCGATGTTACATGTCTGATGTTTGCTCTTACGAGTACCGCCGCCTGGCACAGAGCCTCTGGGCAGAACACAAACAACTCTCCATTATTACTTGAAAACACAAAGCAGGGCTGCACTGAACCCTGCTACTTTGTTTAAATAAACCAAGCCACAAGATAAAAGTATAGCAACAAAAAAGTTAAGTAAGGAGGCAAGGCCGCCTTTAATCTGTACTCCACCTTTTGAGTGTGTCCAACAAAAAAAAGCTTACACACAACTGTCCAGGTATGCATTCGACTTTTAGATTCCTTGAATCAAAGGAAGAAGAGAGAAGGAGGAATGGAAGGCCAGCTTTTTTTTCAGGTATGGACAAGAGCCAAACCTTTCTGCCACTGCAACACATTTTTTTCTCTTGTCCTCCAGCTACCATTCTTCCTTTTATTTCGCCTCCCTCCTTCCTTCCTTTTCCTCCCTTCCTCTTTCATCTCTCCTCCTCCTTCTCTTCCTCTTACCTCAATTCACTCGCACCAGCCTTTCCTCTAGCATTAAGATCGCCTAGCTTCTTCTTTTTTCCTCCCTCTTACACACTTCCTCCACACTTTCTCTGCTCTTCTCTCTAGCTCCTTTTTTTTTTACGGAGAGATTCCGCAATACTGCCGTAAAGAAGATCCGCCATTACGCCGGCTTTGCTTTTTCACTCTGAACCAAACAACGGCGGCATAATGCTGCCCCAGTGTGTGATTTTGAATAGCATGCCAGCATTTCGGAAGCAAAAGAGGCGTCACCTGTAACACAGGACCGTCTGCATCGAGTGTGTGTGTGCGCGTGTGTGTGCGTGTGTGTGCGTAGTGCCGCCATGCCAGCTGTCCCTTTTACACAGACATCGATTTGGCTCTGTGACTACCTACAGTACACTGCCAGCTTAGCGGCAGAGCAACACTGCCCCCCCATTCCATGTACGTGGCTTTTACACACAACAGGAAGCGTGCAGCAGTCCCACCTTGAACAGGCTGTGTGAAAGGGCCTACTGTGGCATTTACCCACCTAAATCTGTCTTCTTCCTCTCCGCCTTTCCCTTTTTTTTCCTTGGTCTTTTTCATTTCCCGTTCCTACACATCACCTTTCTTTTTTCAACCTACATTCACGTCCATCCCTCTTCTAACCCTACAGACCTTCTCTCCCTCTGGCATCTGTCTCTCTTTATTTATTACCTCCCCCTCCATCCCAGTCAGAGTGTGATACTTTTAAACATGGGTTAACATAAATCTCTCGGATCTTTCAGCATTACATGTGTTGTCTTGTTTATTTTATTGGAACTGATTCAATAGCTATTCGTTAGATAGTCATTAGTTCCAGATTGTTCAGAACTGCGTGTACCGCACTATTAAGTGTTTTCTTCTTCCGCACTCAATGTGCTTCCTGCCTTATCTTTCATAATGCAAAGAAGAAAACACTTATATCTAATACTTGACACAGGGGGACAAATCCAATGTTCTCCGAGCAATATGTGTACCCGTGAGTTGTTAAACTGGCAACTGTGATTGTGGCAGGAAATATTATGTCTGACCTCTACCCACCACAAACTAGGAAGCCTTAAAATTTTAGATAACATGCATCTCCAGTAATGATTAAGTGTTTTTGAAATATATTTTCAACATCCACATTCAATGCACTGAGTTCATTTAATCTATATTCTCCTGCCCCGTCCTTGCCCTCATCTTTCTTCACAATATGTCCTCATCTTTTCTATTAGAAAAACAACCACAATCAACCATTTCTTTAAGAACATGCACTCTCTCAGCCCCCTGTCTATACATCCTCTCAACCCTTCGTTCATCTTCTTCCTCGCCCTCCTACCTTGCTTTTATCCTCCATTGTGGACCTATTTTATCACCTTTCCTCCTCATCTTTTCGTCTCTCAATGCTCCTCTTTATTTCTTTCACCCTCTCTTACCTCCTCCTTTTCATACTGTACTGTATTTTCTACCGATTTCTAACCTTTCTTTTCATTTTTCTAATTCTCCCTCTCCTCTCGTTTGCCATCTCCCGTCCCTCCTCCCATTTTCCTTTCATAGTTAACTTGAATTTGTTCCTCTCCTGTACATGCACTTTCCTCTAATCATTCTGTCCACCTTTCTCTGCTCATCCAAACTGTGCTTCACCCCAAATAACATGCTTCTATCTCTCATGTCAATTTGCTTCCCCTTGTTGTCAGTTCCCAGTCTCTTTCAGTTGGCTCTTCTTTGCTGACTTACTCATTTTCTATTTCTTCTTTCTCTCTCATCTAGTCCAATACCACTCAAAGCACGGATGGTGGCCACTTTCTTAAAAGCACCCAACCATCTCTTTAATCTCACCTTCTGTTCCTAATCCATATCTTCTCTGTTTTTCTGTCTCGGCTGCCTTCTTATTTTTGGTCATTCTCTCCTTTCATCTCCACTCTTTTAATATATCTTCCTCTCGCTCTGTATGCTTTAACAGTGCGCTTTCATTTCTCTTATTTAACTGCCTTTGACTTTCTTTCCCCTTCCCTGTGTTAAGACCGACATACAGTAAACACGTTAGTCATGATGTGCGTGTAATGAAGCACGGGGTGTCACAATGCTTTACCTCCAAAGCAAATGATCTCCGCATGTTCACATGCTAACCTTTCAGCTGTGTTACTGTAAACGCTATAGCACCAAAACATAAAGGCTAGATGTGTAGCAATGTATGCAATTTCTGCAATCTGGCAATGCTGAAAGCAGAGTAAAATGCAAAGTATTTGTAAAGGAAGAGGTAGTAAAGCACGCAGGTTTGGGAATACTATCAGTGTAGAACCTTGGTGACCAGCCCCGTCTCCTAAAGATTACGCCACCATACAACTAAACTGCATTCTCAATTACATTTGGAGGGAAATGTATTTTGTTGCGGATTCCATTTGCCTTTGACGTTTGTCTGTAATGATAGTTCGCGGAAGAATGCATCAAGTGACGTAACAAATGACGCTTTGAGCAGGTGGCATACTATATAGAGCGTCCGTTAATGAAAGTTACATGGAATAATAACGTTATTGAAAGTTACGTGGAATAATAACGAGTATAACAAGAAAGTCCACTATGGCCGGTTGTGAGGTGTGGTGAATGGATCGAGCAAACACAGGACTTTCCCCCAGGAGACCGCTGTTCGTGTCCAGTGTGAAAGTCAATGTTCACTGCCATAATCATTCTAAGCCAAACGATGATGTTTTCTTTTACTAAACTTATCCCAGTACTTTTGTTTCCTAAACCTAACAAAGTAGTTTTGTTGCAGTTTTGTTTAGTTGCATTTCAAAGTTGTAGTCATTATAAGCCAAACCATGATGTTTTTTACTAAATATAACTAGGATTGGGCTTGATATTCGTCATTTTGTCTGCCTCCGAAGTGAACCGCTGCTCTGCAGGCAGAGAGAGAAACAGCGGGGGAAAACAACGTGCAGAGTCTGCATATTATACTGTATATATCTAACTCTGTGAAATAAGGGTTTATTTCGACCAAACCACAGCTGGTGATTGCTGGAAAGACTAAAGAGTTTTATTTTGTTTCTGTCGAGGTTGAATGAAGTGTGTTTTACGATGCCGATCTCTCAGCTGAAACTACGGCAGCGGGGGAAGGGGAGTGAGTAGTTGTACCAAACAAGCATTTTTCACAGTAAACACTATTGTCAGAGGCGGTAATGTGTCACAAATAGAACAATGGCATGAACTGTCATGGTCCATCAAACAAATAGGCATGTCATAACCATTGCTAAATATAAATTAGTGGATGCTAGAATTTTAATCAGTGAAGGAAACAACTATAGTTGACAAAAGAAAGAAAGGAAACACTTTTTTGTTGTATAAAGTGTATAGTAGTTGCAGCATAAATGCACACTAATTAAAAAGTAAGTGTGACATAATCTGACCTGGGCAGCGGACCCGTTAACCAGACCACAAATCCAATTGCATCCGTCTTGCATTTCTCTCATACATGCAAATCAGGGTGGGCCCCATTCTAGTACAGAGAGGGTGGTGGTAACGCAGCCATTCGGTAACGCCAAGAATTTAGCAGTTTAGTTGCATCAATTCCAGTTTATTATTTTCATATTATAACCATTCGTCAAGTGGCACAAACACGCTGATGACCTGCATTAAAAGACAGAGTTTTGTCTCGTCTCCATGGGCACTCATGCCGCTCGCTCACCCATACAGATCACTGCTCTCACCCACACACATTATTCAGTGGTTACAACAATACAACGACGGCTTGACACATCTTTGTCACATTTCAATTCAACAAGATGTGTTGTTTCCAAAAGGCAATCACCACTAAAAATAAAGAAAATGGAAGATCCTTCTGAAACATCGTGTGCATTCATGTTATTCCAAGGAGCTTCTTGATAAAAACACAGCCAGCATAGGAAAAAAAGCAAATATGGTGTTATGTAAATAAGCCCCGAACCATTCTCTTACGCTTCCTCTCCAATATCTTATTTGTAATGCTTCACTCCTGCAGAAATAAACTTTTAACACACACACGCACACACATACACACACACACACCCTATATATACTCTATTTCCTGTGTTACGATTTATCTTTGGATTTATGCGTTTTGAGATTTATGAGGTAAAACCAAAATTCTTTAACAGAAAGCGAAAGAGAGATGGAACAGATGGTGTCTGACATTCAAGGTCTTTTCCTGTGGGAGTGTGTGTGCACGGGTGTATGCACGTGTGTGTGCGTGTGAGTGTGTGTTTGTGTATAGAGTGAAATCACATTAGCAAGTGAATGAAGAACTAGCTAATATCAGCAGAGTGCTTTCTCTCACACACACATACACAAACATAAGGGGCGTCACACAAGATCACACACACAAACACAGATAGAGACACACCATTCTCTTTATTTTCTCCAAAAAAGCAACCATGCAGTCTGGCTAATGCGATTGTCAGACCCCCCCATCCACCTCCCAACCCCTCTCTGTTTCTCCTTCTCTCTTTCTCTCCTTCCCTTGTATCTGATGGTGTCTTTATTGCCGAGAGGGAAAGGAGATTTTTCATTATTATTACTGCCATGAAAAAAAGGGGAGACAGGGTTGAAAGAGATAAACTGTAAAAATAAAATAAAAGAAAAAAAGGATGGACGGACGGACAGAATGAGGCAAGTGGTGCAGAGTTGAGTTTTTTTTTGTGTCATGTTGAAAAATAATTTCTCGGATCAAATCATATCTGATGTGTACTGCATCGTTTAATCACATCAAAGAGTCATCAGATACGGGCCTATAGACCATGCACTCTCGTATGCTTGGGATAGATATTCATGGAGCGGTGTGAGTGTCTGTCTGGACGTGAAATGAACCCGTTTCATGCATAATTATGTTTATATAGATTACATTTCACTTCACTTTACTGACAGCAACTATTCTCTGGCATAATAACATTGTCTTGCTGACCAGCTTTTGATTTGCATGTAATTATATGTTTTTCTTTTCAGAAAAGGCATATTACCTATAATAAAATATATAGTAACACTATTGTCATCTATAGAAGGGTGGCCAACAGAAATAGGCTGAGAAACAAAACTATCTTCAGTCAGTTTAGGCTGGTTTGGGGAGGATGGGCTTGTAGTTTTAGTGTTCAAATGAACCTTGAACAACATACTAAACTACCTGATCTAGACACGCCATCCTTCCTAAAGCCAAGCTCACACTACACAACTTTCAAAGTTGTCAGATCGTAGTACTGTTCACACTACACACAACTTAATGTCTTGTAATCGTGAGTCTTTAAGTCATTGTGGTTTTAAAAACTACATGGCTGACCGGTGAGAGGGGGGGTCACAGCTACGGGCGTGGCTTTGGTGTGTAATGACACGGAGTGGTAACTGTTCGTTCAAAACCACAATGGCGGCTCCTGAAGAGGTTAACTGGAGCATTATTTCTTCATTGAAAGAAGATTAAAGAATGGCACTGAAGACATTTCTCGATGGAAACGATTTTTTCGCTCTTCTCCCAACTGGCTCTTCGGCAAGACTTTGATTGACAGATGGTTCATCCACCTGCCAAGGATTTTTTGAAAGTGCCTGCCCTTTTCCAAACAGTTTCCAATGACGGCTTCTCAGATGGTTCCTGTGAAACGAACCATCTGGCGGGTCAGGTTACCACAATGTGCTCACTATTACACAATCGAGCCAAGTAACAAAGAATGGTTATCAACAGCAAGTCAAATGTAGAGCAGAGGCACAGATTGCAGCAATTGAAACGCACATAACACAATAGTCAAATACAGGGCTGTCATGAACAGAGTGACAGACATTATTAAATCAAATCGTAGGTATGTCAGGCTGCTAGGCAACACTGCTGGTAGAATCTGATATACAAGTACCTTAAAACACATGTATAAATTACAGAGCTATTGAGCGACTTGATCTCAGTTGATGTCACCAACCTCAAGGCCAAAGTACTTGTTAAATGGAAAACAAAATTGGATGCCAATTTACATTTTTTTCTCATCAGAATTAATGGGAATAGGAGCTCAGTAATGAAGTCTGTTACTTTCCCTCAGCTAGTGTCAGTATGTGTAGCTACCAGTCCCTAACCACCAAAGTAGCAGTACCAAGAGACCACTGGGCGTGTTTGCCTGTGAGCTATAGAAAGTGTGTACATCTGTGGTTGTGTGTGAGTGTGTGTTGTGTGTACTTTAGTTTGTGTGTATTTTATTGAGTTGATACTGACCTAAAGCCTGACCCCACACACCAAAATGCTCTGAATCTTTTCTTCCTCCATCTTTTCTTTTCCATCCCTCCCTCCCTTCCATCCCGACTCTTTCCATTGGGAGAACAGTAACTGTGTCAATTTACTGACCATTTACTTTATTTCCACTCGTCTCTCTTTCCCGTGAGACAGGTAGCTTTCGACATGTACACCAAGAAAGCCCCACTGCCTCTCTTCATACTCTTTCCTCTGCTTGTCTTCCCACTCAGAGCAAACAAAGATCATATCAATAATATAATGTTGTCTTAATTGTGAACAGCAAAACTGAACTTTCTAGATTTTGCATGTTTTATATGACTATTTGGGGTTGAGCCTATATTCTTGTCCCTTTTGTCCATTATTATAGTGTATTGGTGACACAAAGGAGTTAATTTAGCAGAGATGTGACAAAACAGATAGACAGATGAGAGGGATAAAGTGTGAGGGGGCAGTATTGTTTGCTCCATGTTGTTGGGTATTTATATACATAATGAATGACTCATAATAATGAGTCATTACAAAATTTCATTTTTTGAATGCCTGCAGAAAATAGATGTGCAACTAAATTTAGGATGAATTGGGAGAACACTTGTCTTATTTTATTTTACCCTTAAGGGTCATGTAACTCAAGAGATGAATATCCATCCATCATCTGTAACCGCTTATCCTTTTCAGGGTCGTAGGGGGCTGGAGCCGATCCCCACTGACATCGGACAAAGGCAGGGTACACTGTATGCGACAAACAACCATTCATGCTCACTAATACTAAAAAGTATTTAACTGTTAGGACATGTTTCTTGCTGGTAACCTGTGCTTTTCAGACAGAAATGAATGTAACTGTCATGTATTACACCTGTGATGACATACTTGTTTTAACTTTTGACCTCTGAACATTGTTAATATATGCAGATGATGCTGTGTTGTATCCTAAGTTCCAGTCATACAAAGATAAAGACAATGTACGATGAGGATACTTTGAAGTCAACCTGGCACTCAGTTTCTCAAATGTAGTGAAAAGTGAAAGTGAAACTTTGACTAATTGTTTTACTCAAAATACACTCTCTACCAAATCCATACATTCTCTTTAAAGGCAATTTATTTCAAAATGAAACCTGCCATATTTGATCCAATTTAACAGTTACGCAGACTTAATCAAACCCATACACACACTCCAATATTGTTTTTTTAAATATTTTGAATGGTGTATTTACTTTATTTCTTTAACATCAGTTTCTGTTATTTCATTGCTGTTTCATCATGCAGTATTTAGTTAATATTCATATCATCAGACAAACTCTCTCTCACTCACACACACACACACTTCTGACTTTGTATTGAGCATGTTTCTGTCTTATGTCTCATCACTTTCTCTTGCCTATGTTTTACTGTGTGAGTCAAATAACATTACTAACGAATGTAACTATACTTTCCACGCAGGAGTAAGAGGATGAAGTGCATCATCCACATTACAGACATTTTTACTAAAGAACAATTTTACACTTAGAACATGGATTTAAGATTAAACAATAAGAGTGAAGGTCATTACTGAAGCACTTCAAGAAGATGACCTGTTATTATCTTCAACACTAAAATATGATATTTAGTTGATTAATTTAATTTGTAACATATTGTCAAGGACATGATAGGTGAGGCACTGAATCTTCTCTATTCATTCAAAGGGAGTTTTTCAGGTAATTACTGTAATGAAGGATCATAAATAAAGTAAAAAAGCACATCAATACATCAAATTACTCTACTCCATTAATACATTTCACCTGAGAAATAGAGGTTAAATGTAGCTTAGCATTAGTAAACTAGAAGGGGACTCGAAGAGCGCAGAGCTCCGTCGAGGCCATGCTCTATCAAGCAATGTTATCGAAAGTGAAAAATCATTTGTGTGTCCGCTCCGTGGTTCAGATCCGCTCCAAATTTAATGGGTTCTTCCTGCTACAACCTTCCACCAAGTTTCATTCAAATGGGGCCGGTAGTTTTTTCCGTAATCCCGCTGACAAACAAACAAACAAACCGAACCCAAAACACAACCTCCTTGCTGAAGGTAAATATTCAAAGTGACATGAAAAGAGCATTGTCCTCGTAAAAATATGTCTCCTCCTTCCCTCTCTTCCACTTGATGTCAGTAGATTTATTTCCTCTCCTCGTGTCCAAAGTTCAGGGTCTGTAGTGAGTGATTGATTAACAACACTAGCCTGACTGACACACACACACAGTCATTTTTCAGTTTACAGTACATGTGGTCAATAGTCACCGGTGTGTCTTGTAAATCAGTCATTCCCTACCCCCCTGAACTGTGTCTGTGTGTGTGTGTGTGTGTGTGTGCCTGTGCATTTGTATGTGTGTAGGGGGGGTCCTTGACCGTGGTGACATGCTATCCATTAAATTAGTCACACACACGTAAATTCACAAGATACAGATACACATAAACACACATAGGCCCCCTGGCCAGGTCACCCTTACACCCCACTCATTGACTAGCTCCATTCATCACAGAGAGAGAGAGAGAGAGAGAGAGAGAGAGAGAGAAAGAGAGAGGGAGGGAGTGAAGGACAGAAAGAGATGTTAGCTCGCTTAAGTCTCTAAAATGTATGAGTTAAATCACAGCGAGAGGGAATCATTTTGTGTAATTGATTCACTGCACCATATCATATTTGTTGAGGCAAAACTAAAATATTTAACAATGAGACTGAATCCCAGAACAAATATTCAGACTCAATGACCTCTGAAAACACACAAAAGACGAACACGCACACATTGATTCGCAAAAAAAGGCAGAGTACACCTCCTCAACCTTCATACACATATGCTTGAATACACATGGACACACACACTCTCAGCGACACCACACTCAGGGTCAGAATGGGAGAAAACCAATTTCCTTCCAGCAGATAGCATTCAGTGCTGCTAGCATGGCATTGTCTATCGGTGTTTATGCATGCTAACCAATGTGCTTGTGTGCCTGCGTGTGTGTTTAATAAATTTAGAAACTTCAGCCTGCACGTGCGGTCCCCTTTTATGTTGCCATATGTCAGTAATGAGCGCCTACCTGCTCATATGCATGTGCATGACCATATATATGTGTGTGTGTGTGTGTCATTCTTTGTCACTTAATGGCACCCAGCAGTGCAAACATCCATTCTTTCCAATCCACCCTCAGCATTGCTGTGATGCTCCGGGATGATAAGCCCTTTTGTGGTGCATCGCGGAGGCGGGAGGTAGGGGGGGGGGTCTCGTCTGTGCACCCCCGGGGAGAGACACTCTGACTGGGGTTGAATAGTGGATTAACCTCCCTGTCAGCCACAGAGGTTCCAAGACAAACATGCAGAGACTCGGAGACTGACTTGAACTAACGCACATTAAAAGGCCCGATCCATAACTGCGGAGTAGAATACTGGCTCCTCTCGTGTTTGCGTGCAGATTTTGTGGGATCTTCAACATGTTTGACTGCGATTGTTTGCCTGAGTTGAGCATATTAACTTTTTGTCAACACCGGAGCATTGTAGGGGCTGCGAAATTAATCGAATATTAATCTCTATCGCAATTTTGGCTTCCCGCAATTAAATGAACATGATCGACTGTGATATTGACTTTTAAAATGAGTGCTCCGCTCAGAGAAAACTCCGCTTCATATCAAATCAAGTGCTTCTTAACCTAACAGCCAGCCACCAGGGGGCAATCGAGACACCCTGAATTAACAGCCTGTAAAAAAAAAAAAACTTTCCTGAATGTTGCAGCTGGAGACAGAGTCGATGAGTAATATACAACAGAGAGCAGACGGGAAAAACGGAAATGCACTTAACTCAGGTGAAGACAAACCTTATTTGAAGTCGTATTTTGATGCAAAGATGGAAGGACAGGAATGTTGCACAATGTTAAATTGAAACAGTGCTCTGTTGATTTAATTTAAGGTAAAACCTTACAATGTAATTTTGCTTCTAGTAGATGCACTGTGAAAAAGGACCAGTCTTATTTTTATGCAAAGATTTGTATAATAGCAGGAATGTAGCACAACATGGAAGTGACAGCAGTGCTCTGTTTATTTAAATGTGAAATTGCAATACACATATTTTGTCCCTAAAATTAATAATCAATCAATGTGATCTCAATATTGATAAAAATAATTGAGATTATTATTTTGAGTAATTTTCACAGATGTATTTAGCAAATAGGTAGAAAATTATATTACACATGCAAAGCAATCTTTCACTTGTCACTATGCCAACCTGTATACTTGGACTTGGTTTTCCTCATGAGATGTTCTATGGTTACAGCAGACAGTATCCCCCCTTTGTTAAAAAACTAGTTGCTTCCACTATTAAATGATAAATGTTGTGAACCTCCTCCCCTCTGTCTCTCTCTGTCTTTCTCTCTCTCTCAGGCAGTTAGATAGATAGTGAGTGTGTGCTGCCCCTCTGAGCTAAAGCGTGTTTAAGCTGCTAGCTACCTCATCACTTACTATTAAACCTGACACAGAAAAGGGGGCAAACAAACACGTGAATGCATATTCTGGAAGTGACACACACACACACATTCATGTGGGGATGCACACAAATGTTGTGTGTGCCTGCAAGTGCACACCCCTGTATTTTGTAGATAGGTAGAGACAGATTGCATGTGTCTGCTGGCATTTAAAGGGGAGGTGTCACGGCTGACAGCACCTTAAAGGGACAGTCAGTGGAGAGATATATGGATGGAGGGAGACAAGGAGGAGAGGATGAAATGGGACGGTGCAAGACAGAGGGTGAATGTAGGAGAAGAAATATGATGGGAGAGGACACACACACACACACACACACACTAAAACACACAGGTTGAGACCCACATCAGAGCAGCTACACATTCTCTAGCAATTGCATGCAAAAAACTTTTCTTGGACATTTTTCAAGACATGTTTAAAATTCTTTCCTCCAGTTACCTGACATTTATAATTGAATTGCTTACAAAATGTATCCTAATGATTAAAAAAGTGCTGCATGGATGACATATTTTTGTAGGCCAACCAGGAAGTTAGCATCACACTGGTTCCCTTGACAAAAAGCCAATGGGATTTTTCCATTGGATTTTTGATTATTGCATAAAATAAGCTCTGTGGCATACACACATTTTGTGAGCAAGATAATGAACACCACTTTTATGATTTTTAAGTATAAATGCAATGACCGAAAGTAAAACGCTAACGTACCACGATCACATGACTTTACATCACCACCACTAAGCTAAAGGCAGGTTAGTGTTTGGTGTGATGACGTTTCATTCGCATTTAATTTAGCGTATTTTATGACGTAGAACAAAATTGTAAAATCTCTTACACTTGTGTGAACCACAGACCTTTTTTCAGACATCTAACTAAAAACAAAAAAAAAAAAAAAAAACATTGACTTCCAGACAAGGGAACAGGAAGTGCCATAACGCTAACTCATTTCTGGGTTTTAGGACGCATTCCTGCAGCACTCTCTCTCTCTATAGGACTCAAGTCTAGTGAGCTGGTAATATTCAATCTGAACGAGTGAATCACTAAAGTATTTCTGTAAGTAGTCACCTTTCATTCGTTAGAACATTTCCCTTATCCTATGTCAGATCATCTAAGCTACCTTAGCAGTGCGGCCCTTTAGCTATCTGTACTTGTATTTCTGTTGCCAACATTGAACCCGCTAGCCGTTTTTATTCAGTTTTGACTGTCGTGTTTGACTGCCTGCCAGGCAAATGAATACAGACAGTAATAAATATACCTGTCCTGCCTTCAGACTCTTCTTTTGCTTTGTACAAGGCTTGTCTACCCCTCTATCAATAATTTATTAATGTGAAATGTGATTAATTAAATATTGCTAGACAGAGCTTAAAATGAGCTCATGGCATGCTGGGAAACTCCTGTAAAATGGTTCAGTGAGGCACTTGTTGGCTCGAGATGATATTAAGTTTTTTGAAATGTTAGATTGTAGAGGTCAGCTAGTGGTCCCATTGTTATCTTATCAATTTTTCATGTTTACTGCAATAAACAACCTTGTATTCCTCTGTGTGTGTGTGTGTCTGTCTGTACTGAGGAGTATAACCTTGCCTGCGGTAATAACTATCTCTTTGACTTGTTAGAGGCAACAAACCACACAACACAGTGTCACAGAGCCAAACGGCAGACTCACGCGCACACAAACATGAACAAACACACACACACAAGCAGCACATAAATGTTGGCAAGCACGTAGTTGTACATGCATGTACTAAGCGAATGGTTGAATGTTAAAATGGCTTGTTGCCTGAAGTCTTTTGGCCCATTTTTCCTGTTTATGTGAAATAACTTTTACACAAATCCAAATTAAAAACAAAGACAACAAAAACCACAGGCATATTTCCCACACCCTTATGTTGTCTGTTTGAAGTCTCTGGATGAAACAAACGGTACCAAATGAAGAATGTGATAATCATAAGGCAACACATTTAAACTAAAAATCAATTATATTTTCAGAAAATAAGAAAAAAAAAAGATTACACTTACAGCAATTTAGAATGCAGTTTTTAGAAATTTGCATTGTGAAACTAAATTTTGCCTTCAAGCAGTGATGAGAGTCGAATCTACTGAGCGGAAATCAAAGTGTAAAGAGCAGTTAGGGTTTCCACAAGCTGTTACTAGAGCTTTGGAAATTGCATTCAGATGTACTTGATGTCAAGATCAGATTTTTGTAAAATTACAAAGAATGCTAAAAGTATACAAAACAATGGCCCACACCACGATTCAGTTAATGACTGAACAGCAGCTGGCAGTATGGCTTAAACACACACACACACATTTCTGGGAATTATGTTTAAAAAAATGGGCAGTCTCTCCCATAGCTAAAGTTCCTTTACAAATTGTTCACCTCTTTTGCGCTTTCCAATGGGTGAGCAAAAAACTCAAGACTCATTAAGATGAATTTGGCAGTCGACCAAAAGCTTAATTCCAACATATATAATGTATATATATATATATATAGCATAGAGGATGGGCAAGGAGTTGAAGTCTAACTTTCACAGTACTGTGGAAAGCTTTAATTTGCAGCATCTTCTCATCTTTGCATGAATCACATCACCCAACCACACCCATTAATGAAGCTGGAATACTAATGTACACTCATGTATATGGATCAATGATAATAATTATCTTTCCCATAATATGTAGAGGTATCTCTTTTCATGTGAACATTCGATGTGCACATGTACTATCAAATAGTTTTTTTGTCCTTTCTTGTGCAGTTAGTTACATGGTTTAAAAAGATAAACGGCTGAAATGGTTGCAGTGTAGAATTTATAGTTTACACATAGACAATTGACTCAACGCTGGGTTGTTTTCTATTGCGTAGTAGTACTTGTAAGCTACGTATGTGAGAAAGTTCCACATGACATCCCCAGTTCAGTATTAAAAATGAGAAGCCTTAGACCCTGTCCACACGTGTACAGATATTTGCAAAAACTGGTATTTTCTTGTCCAAACGGAGTTTTGGGTCACAGAAAACGCCTTCTAAGGTGCAGATTTTTAAAAACTCTGGTTACTTTGTATCCGTGTGAACATGTAAAACAGAGCGTTTGCCCATTGTTGCTTTGTGTAATGAGCATGCACCAGAAACAATAACAAAGATGGTGGACTACCTGCCTTTTTACATTTTGTTAGCACTGCTCAGACTAAGTGACACTTGTAAAAAATGTTACAGTCACAGGAGGCCAAAGCAGGGAACACATTAAACATATCGAGGCCAAATGGTGATTGAATGTTTTGGGCGATTGAAGGCGAGGTTTGGAGCTCTCAGAAGGGTTATGGACATTAACCTGAATGACCTCCTTTTCATCAAGTTAAGAGACAGTTGAGGACAGCAGAGTGATGACAGTCGTGCAGTTCGACCAGGAAACCCAGCCCCCCACGAACAACTACTGTTATCGAATTGACTGTAATGAAACTGAAGGAAAGGGAGTGAGAGTGGGTACCAAATTTCCTTACCCCTTAACTTGTGAGCATTTGCAGTCATCTTTGCGTTTGAGTGTGGACAGAGATATCTGTATACATGTAGACACGGCCTTAGAGATGGGCTGACACTACACCAGTCTCTGTGTGCAGAAAGCAGCACCAGAGTGAAATGGAGTAGAACGTTTTAAACTTCACAGTCAGGTTAACATATGGTCGCTCTGCTTCCCTGCTCAATTCCCACTTCACGACATGCTTTGATACCATATACTAAACTTGTGGACAGATGGGGTGTTTGTCAGTTTTAATATCCAAATGGACTTTGTTCTAAAGTTTTGTTTAAAGCCAGAAAATACAGTATAGCTTCTTCTATCCATAAAATCACCCTGAGGTGCTCTCAACCTTAAAGTCCTGTTATTCATGGGCCTGGCTTTGGGGGATTTTTTGATAACTACAAATACCACTAACAAAGTGCTAAATAAAAGCAGTAATATTCACAGCATTTACAAAGGTATATGTATAAACTCTTCAACATAGGATGTGAGTTAAAAGATCTGCATGTACTGTGCAGCATACTAAATAAGTGCAACGGGTATCTGGCACAAAGCCAGTGAATGTCTTCAGTTCCTGTGCAGACCATGACATCAATAGCAATGGGCCGACCAGAGTCAGTGACTTTAATATGCTATTGTGTGAAAATAAATGACATTCTTCATTCAAAATTGCTTCTTTAAGGATCAACTCTAAAATGGCTTTAGCCGCCAATGGACATTTAAATGCCTTTTTGTGTGTGAGTGTCTCGAGGTCGCCACTGTGTACGTGTGTGTTTCCCTGAGTGTGTCCTACTGTGTTAGTTATAGCCCCAGGGCTCAGGCCAAATTCTGTCATCTAGTTTTAATGTTTAATAACACAAGGCTGGTACACAGTACTGCATACTAATGACTTAGACACACACACACACACACACACACATGGGCACCCACACAAAATCACACAAGAAAAGACCTATTAGCCTGTTGGAGCTTACAACATTTTAAGAGCTGGGAATAACAATGGTCATTATAGAGTAGAATGACATTTCACACACACACACACACACACTCACAGTATATAATTCCCATGGTCCAGTGAGGATACACAGCCTATAATGGTCAAGTGACAGACGGTGATTAATTGATACATCAACAGAGTGTGTGTTCACGCATGTGCATGTGTTTTAAGGTCACTACATGGTCTTTTAATGGAATTCTTGTATTTCTGTCTTGAAGGATAATGGAGAGAGCAATAGAGCAGAGAGAAACACATTGTTCTCACTCTCTCTCTGTCTCTGGGCCTTTATGTCTCCTTATGTCTCTCTGTCTCTGACTCTCCCTCCGGGGTGGAGATTGAAAGTGTTACTAGACCCCTACATGTAATCTTTAAATATGTCCATCTACAAGTTTGTGTGCACACATAAGCAATTAACCACATGGCTATATATTAAATGTAATGTTCATGCAGTGCGTACTGTATATCAGTCCAAGATGGGGATGAAGACGTTATGATGAACATGTTAGTTGAGATTTTGATGTCATTATATCTTCATTTGTCTCATTATCTATAAGTTTTACACTGTAGCGCTAACTTTACTTTGGGTGTTTTGTTACAAACCTCTAATTTATGGGACGGGTGGGAGCGACATGCATCTTGAAATGGATACATTTAATTTTGCTTAGTATGAGTTAAAGTGGATTAAAAAAATAATGTTCAAAATCAAAGCGGTGGAGGCCGTCATATCTTGATTTAGGTACTTAGTTTGAGTGATGGTCTAGAAACCCTAGATTCTACAATTTCGAAAAATGCAATTTTAAAAAATAGCTTTTCCTATTCTTGGTGTAGTGTTTATCTCTGCAGGGACAGCGCACCATTAAAAGTAATTGCACCAGAGTTAGCTACAGTAGTTAATTTACATCTGTTGTCCCTGGGCAGGCAGACAAAACAAAAAAATAAAACAGCCACAGAACAACAAACAGGCCGACACTACATAAAACAACACAATACATAAAAGAGCATCAGTGTGAGATAATAGACTTGGACACTCTGCTGCTTGGTCAATGCCCATGTCTTTCACATTTCTCATCCCCAATTTGTAATGCAGGCTTTTTACTGAAAATTTGAAGCCCATTCCAAAATAAATCATAAGCAAATCAGCCGTCTCACACCAGCATCACTATCCGCAGAATAACACAAAATAAAAAGCTTAAAATGACCAGTGTCACAGCTCTGCACTGCCTAAGCCATATTTTTCCAATGTGGCATCACATAACCATGTGGTGAGGTACCAATCATCACCTGTTGTTGGGCGCTGCCTACAAAGAATTGCAAATCTAGTCTTGTCTCAAACATAGGCTCTGAAGACTATATTCGTTTTAAGTTAAATTTACAGACCGACACAGCAACATTGGTTAAATCTTGGGTTAAGCATGGGTTAGACACTGCCCAGCTTTTGTAAACAGGTGCCTTATAGACTAAATATAATGGCATTGACATTAAAATCATAATTGAATTGACTTCCTAAATAAGAGCATAGAGTGAGAGCAAGAAATAAAAACAAAGAGAGCAGGACAATACGATTGAGTGGGTGAGCACGAGAGAACTTCACTTTATTTTGTTCTTATATAAAGCAATTCTTTGTAATTCTGTGGTATAAAAAAGAGGTGTATGGAACTGCTATTGAGGCTGTTAATGCTGACAACCAATGATTAACCTGTGACAGCAGTCAAAGTTGGTTCAAAGTGGTTGGGCATTCAAAGTAAATCGGTGTCACTTGTATGTCTCCTGTATGAAAGGGTTACACAAAGATAACAGACCCCAGTGCTACCTGAAGCCACGCACATCACATACTGTACCTTTTTTTTTTGCTTTCTTTAGCATATCTAAGCCAAACTGCAGTTTAGGCTGTCATGAGCAACATTTTCATGTAAGGAATGATCAGCGGTGCTGTAAAGTAAGACAGGGTCACAGACAGCCAATTACTTGGATCTGCACTGAATCGGAGCCTCTGGGGAAGTTTTAGAGTTTTCAAACGTTTATATGAGTCCAATGATCAATTACACAGAATACCGACAGGACTGCACAAACTAACTCGAGAGGTAGAACTTGACAGTATCTTATAGCCTGACCTACAGCGTATGATAGGCCAAAGAAAAACAACACAGAACACATTAAATCAAATAGAACAGCATACCCAAAACATTAATGTCAATGACATAGTTCAGATTTTTTGCAGTGGGGTTGTATGAGGTACTTATCCGTAGTCAGTGTATTACCTACAGTAGTTACAGGCAGGAGTATCAGCACGCAAACTAAGCATGTAAGATACTCCTGTGGATGACCACATCAGCAACGTGTATTTTAGCCACCAAAAAAGATTATATTTAGAATAGTTCCACCACTTTACCTTGCTGTCAGACAGCCCTTTCTGACGGGGAACTGACACCGTTATAACCATTTATGCTCCCTTCAGAGCCACCAGACTCCTTTGACAAAAACGGTAATTTAACCTCGCCGAACATGCAAGTTGCTGGTCTACCGCTGCCTTGATCGGTTAGTTTGTTTGTGTTATTGTGTGACTCTGGTGAACACCAAATTACTAGAATTAGTGTTTTTGTCAAAGCAGTCTGGTGGCTTTGAAAAGAGCATAAATAATTGCTTCAGTTTCCTGTCGGAATGGGCTGTCAAAATAGATTTTATTATGATTATGAATTTAGATTTTCCTTTCACAACAAATTTTAATGGATTTATTTTAGTATTACAGAGCTCGCAATTCCATTCACAGGAACTAAAAGGTAATTATTACCTAACAGTTATTGAATTTCTGGCTAAAGGAATGCTAGTAAGTGAAATTAGCTGCTGTAAACTTTGCTTGGGTCTTTGGCTAGAATAAAACTCTATAAAGCAAGACGCTGAATCGTTAATGTCTAGTTCCTAAATGATTAAAGTACACCAACTATTTTTGCATTTTTCTGAGCCAAAGAAATAATATGACTCTTCTCTACTGTAACACAGAAAAAAACATAGAACGAGAAGACAAAGCATATATGTATCAAGAAGGTTTGCACACTGTAGCTCCCTTAGAGTGCAATTTATTGGCACATCTAAGTGACGTCTTGAGCATAAGTCTCCACACCGTCTTCTACATGTTTCATTGCTGTCTTCTACTGTTCCAGCACCGGCCTACTACGGTTTTGGATGTGCATGTCCACCTTACATTGTTTAAAGAAGAGAGAGACA
Organism: Sebastiscus tertius; assembly: GCA_916701665.1. Taxonomy (NCBI): domain Eukaryota; kingdom Metazoa; phylum Chordata; class Actinopteri; order Perciformes; family Sebastidae; genus Sebastiscus; species Sebastiscus tertius. The sequence goes on from CAKAOH010020700.1 coordinate 30,466, forward strand.
CAGAGGATATTGCAGGCATAGACACACTAACACATGAGGAGTTTCAATGAAGCGAGTGCTGAACCAAGTGAGAGCACCATCTGTAACATTTTGTCTAAAAGTGGTGGTGGAGTCGGAAAAAGAGGTGTGGGAAAACAGAAACAACGTGCCCACAGTGTGAATGAGTCATTGTTGCTGTGTCTCGCTGTTTGTGTTATGTGACATACTAAAGGGAACGATTCCTCTGTCGTCCCACGTCAATGTAGAGTACTGATGGGTTCAGTGTTCAAACTGAATGAGTCACAATAGTAGCGCTTCAGTGTGGTTCTCTTCATATAATGAGAGAAGCATGTCTCATCCAGCCCACACAGTTCACTACTAAACTCACAGGGACAGTGGGTGTCTACGAGACGCCAGCAAGCCGTTGTTGTCTGAACAAAAGCCACACACCTATGAAAAGTGTGTTTTACCGAAATAACGACGAGTGCTTATTTTATCACTGACAGGCACACATTTGAAACCAGGAGGGCTTTTTACAGGTTTCGAGGGCCTCAAGAGTCCAAACACTGATTATCACATCAACCTGAGTGAGGAAAAGAGGCATTTCAAGAACAAAGACATCATATCCCCAGAGGCATTGTGTTTTTTCAGTAAGTCCATTTTGTGGCTCAGGTGAATCATCTGTTTGAGGATACTAACTCAAAGGAAACAGCGCTGCACAGATCAGCTGATGCCATTTCAGAGACAGGAACAACCGCAAACAATAAAAGGGGATATAAAGAAAATGGGGGGTTCAGTACAAGACGAAAAAAATAGCCAATCATAGTAGATATCTGGTGTTGTTGTCAAATACTGGAGGGGGAAAGTATCTGAAAGCTTCAAATTCTCTAGATAACAACATTCAACGCAGAGGCCAATTCACTGAGCAGAATGAGACAAAAACAACTTCTCCTTTTACTTTTAATCCTTGTTTTTTCCTCTTAGTCTGTTCATCCTACATATTGTCTACCCCTTTCCAGTTCTCTCCTTTCCTCTTCTCTCCTCCAGTCGTCCCAATCTGGCCTCTCTCCCTCTCGCCATCCATTTCTCTGTTTTTTTTTTCTTCATCTCCCCATCTGCCTTTGTCTCCTTCTCTTTAATCTGTATGTATTGCCAGGCAGTGTCTCCATTCCTCCCTCCAGGGGCAGTGGGCCAGCTCTGTGGCTGATCATAGTGATCCCTCCCTGAGGACCAGTCTGCCTGACACCTAGGTGACTGCCCTAGGGGAGCTGTGTGTGTGTGTGTGTGTGTATGTGTGTGTCAAGGGGCTAATGGGCAGCTTGAGGGGATTACCAGCTTAACCACTAGGATTACTGGAACTGCACACACACACACACACACAAACACACGCAGACACACACATATGCACACAGGACTGTCAATATTACCAGGCGGGAAAGTCATCCAAGGTATATTGGCTGAGTTGTTATGCCGCCATGGTTCTCATTAGCCTGCTATCCAGACAAACAGGGTTAAGAAGATCCAGCCATGACCAGAAGCCTGTACTACAAAGTGAGTTCAACATAGCCAGGGTATCTTTTTTGTTAGCTGGCTTAACTAACCACACTAACAGCAATCACGCTAAGCGGTCCTTCGACGGTGGTCATCAACTCAGTAAATCAACCCAGGGTTTCTCAATCTGGCTATGCGCACGTTCACGTAAAGCAGCATGTGAACGGCCGGCAGACGAAGAACAAACTATAATATTATAAAAAACATGAAAAACTTAAACACATCATCCGGGCTAAAAGCAACACGGTTGCAGCTGCCAAATGCAGTAAGGACAGCTGGCACTGTCGCAGACGTGTGAATGTGTAAATCAACAGACTTATAATATCGCTGCCCCATCTAGAGCAGGACTAGATCGGACTATAATTACATCTGTGTATTCTGTTATGTTAATGTGTCGCTTAGATGTGTTCTTAAAGAATATAATAAAAGATACTTTATTCATCCCCCTTGGGGAAATTGTGGCGTGTATGACCATTTCAGCCTTATTCTTTCATCTGCAACCCCGGCAGTGTGAAACGGACTTACACACCATAAAAATACATCTAAGCAACACATTCATTTAACAGAATACACACATGTAATTATAGTCAAATCTACCGTGCCCTAGATGGGGCAGTGATATTATAATCCTAAAACATTAACACAGTTTATTATCTATTATCTATTTCAATAGTACAATTTGAAATTGACGAGAGCAAAAGGCCACACAAAAGGCAACAATCTAATGTCACAAACATATTTAAAAACTCAAAGAGTATTGACTCCACAGTCAGTATAACTTAAACATACATTGAATTTGTACTGCAAACAAGATGTTTGTTAACCTCTGATGCTGGAACAGTGCCCGAAGAACTGCCAAAGTGTTAATGCTTTAATCATGAAGGCACATCTTGCTGTTGCCAAGAAAACTCACAAGCTTCACTTTTTCTTATTTGGAAAGCAGTACTTTTTACCACACACACACGCACGCACACACACACACACACACACACACACACAATTGCCTTGTTTATTGCCACATTGAGATTTGCAATGACAAGCTAAAGGTTTCACGACAAGTGCCAACTTCGATAAGTGTTTGTGCGTGCCTTGCTCGTAATATGTAAAGCCACTTATGAATATTTATGAGAATGGTAGGCACTCATCTTTGTACTTCCAAGTAAGTGGTTATATTGCCAACAAATAGCAATTTGGCATGAGGCTATAGGAAAAAATGGAGTTAGCAGTCTCTCAAAATATTTGTAAAAAGTGTTCGAAGAAGATCACTTCTCTCAGTTAAGACTTATTAAAAGGAACATTATGTAACCTTATTATTAGAGAAAAAAAACAATACAAACACGCCATATGTCAACGTTTCTACAGGTAAAATAAATTAATTGAAAAATGCCCAACTTTGGCTTTGATGCAGCCGCCTGTTGTCAACCGTCTGTAGTCTCACTCAATGTCCCGCCCCACGGCACTACCTGATCGGTGACCCGTCACATGTAATAGCCAATCAACACTGAAGGATACTACTACAGACGGGCAAACACAAACACAGACTGGAGCTGCTCCGGTGAGGAAGCTGAGGTGTGTGTTGAACGGAAGGCAAGTTGCAAAAAACACCCACAGTCTCTGCTGCAGTCTGCCGTTAGTAACAACCGCCTGGACGCGGGCGAGAGATGTGACACGAGACCAGATTATTATATTTTACAAAAGAATGCAGTGTAGTGACGATGCAAACATTTCATACACCAGACGTGGGCTATAAAACGCAGACCTGCCGATGTGCATTCAACCTGCGTTGGAACAGTTCATATGAGTCAGCCGTCATTCTTGTTTGTCACTGTTAGTAGCAAAGGTGATGTCAGCATGAGAAGAGCAATGGCAAACATATGCTTAAAGGCATTTAAAGATTTTTTGGGGGGAATTTGTGTTAGGCCTATTCTAAATGTTGACACTGATATTTCAATTTTTACTGCAAATGTATATCGGTTCCATATATCTGTTATTGGTCTCCTTGATTACTAATAATCAGTATCAGAATCAGCCCTAAAAAAAGACATCAGTCCATCCCTAGTACAGCATACAGTATATACTCACTGTTTACACTGTTACAGAGATTATGTCAACCTCTCAACTGTAATATCTATGTTTCCAAGTAGCATAATTTCATAATGAGTAAAAGTTCCTTCTTGGGTATAGAATTTTCTTGGCTGATTCACCCAGTTATGTTTTACATTGATTATGACTTAATGCTAAGATAGGCAATTCATTTTAAAAGCATTTTTTGTTATATTTGTAGAAATGCTCATCTTGACAGCAATCAATAAATCAAATGTTCAGACAAAAAAAAGAAAAATTGTGGTATCTGTAGCTGTCGCAGGCCTGTAAAAAGCCTGTCCAATTTTTATTGGCACACATTAAATGCACTGAGTGCACGCAGATACCGGCCTATCTGCCAGTACAGTACCTGCGCACACTCATTAGTGCACTCATTGCACGTGACTGGAATCCTCCATCAGGCTAGACAGACTAAAGTTCCCAATACTAACATGAAAGCTTGATAGCTGTGAGTACTAACAATAGCCATGTTCGTTGTTTACCTTCATTATGATATGCTAGGTGTTTTCTTACATGTGGATGAGACATGAACTTTAAGGTTGAGTGAAATAACTAGATGTTAACAAACATATGGCAGATTCTGAAGTAGAAGTTTTGCCTTCATCAAGCACTGCTAGGTAGTTGCTATTTAAATTCATTCAGTGTAATGGCTAGGTTATTGCATATGATGTGAAGTGGCGCACCCTTTCTCTCATTTGCCTAAACACACCACTCATAGAAAATGAGGGGAAAAAATCAATTAACACCAGTCTCAGGTGTATTAAATGTATGCAGAAATAATCTCTCCAGGCTACAGTGGCCACAATATGACACAAAGAACAGGAGCTCCAAAGACTCAAGAGAGATATTTCACCAGGGGATTTGACTCCTGAATATTGTACTGCACTGTTGAAGTTATTGTAATGATTATAATTATAATCTGTGCCAGGCTGAGCTGAAAAGAACAGAGCTGGTTATCAGTACTGAATTAATGACATTTATAGGAAGAATTGAGAGAGAAACAGATGGGGTGGGGTGGGGAGAGGGGGTTGAATTAATATTGTGAAAAGAGAGACACAGAGAGGGGTTGAGAGACGGCAATTAAGAAACAGAAAGATGAAAGAGTGAATTACAATCACTCAGAGAAAGGCAGACATTGACAGAAAGACTGAGACAGATTATGAGAAAGAGAGATGATACCAGTGACTGTATATCAAGACAGGAATGATGATGAACTGAAAGCTTAAGTTCAGAGATACAGACAGTGATTTAGAGAAAGTAAAAATGAGAAACAGAGAAATGATGTAACTCGAAGAAAAAAAAGGAGTTATGATGGATGAGCTAAATCCATCAGGAAATTATATTTCAACAACCACAGAAAACTTTTTTTTTCTCTCTGTCTTCCCTCCTTTGTGTCTTTGTAATTTGACATAAAAAAAAAGCAGACACAAAGCTGCAAAAAGAAACTGTATTTAGCAAAGTATCAAAAAGGAAAAAAAAGCTACAACAAAAAGTGCGTTTGTAGTCTCAGATACTCGAACACCCTCCCTGCAGAGGCACACATCTATTGCAATGTGCCCTTTTCACAGCACTGCATTCACATTAAATAAGAATATTACTGGTTTCTTAAATGGCTGAAAATATCTTTGCAACTTCCAATGAAAGCATCCCTCTACGAAGCACAAATACAAAAAATCCACAGCATTACGCCGCACAGTGCACTGTGCAAGACTTCGCAATTATGCACAAATCAAAGCAAGTCCACACAACATATTCGCTCCTCAAAGTTTCCTTGCAGAGAACATTACACCAAATTGGACACCTGATGGACACCCACTGTGCCAAAAATGTTGTTTACTGCAATAAAAGCTGGTGCAGCACGACAGTTGTCCAGACGAGGCTTATTTGGTTTTTGCAAGTTAATTTGAGACCAGCACAACTGTACTGTTGTTATCTGGTATATTTCATACGGTATGCTAACTTACAATTCTCAATTCTCATTTACAGACAGGTGACAAAACATATTTTGGAGTAGCATTAACAATACAAATACTAATACGAAAATGTTCTTGCATGAGGCTCATTGCCTTCCTGTGCAATTCCCTTGGTAATAGATGGGAAGCTGTGTTCATACGAGCAGTCAGTTAAGTATGTTTGAGACACTGCATGTTTAATATTTTAACAGGCAAATGTAAAGTAATTCAGATTTTGGAGCAGAAAAACGTTGGTCTGAGCCTCATTCACAGCAGCATGGAGGGAGAAAAGCCTTGAAAAAAGCCACAAAAAGAAAAAAAAAACATGTTCTTTTTCTCTTCCTTCCTCTCTTTTTAACCTGAGCAAAGCTATTTGGATCTTCTAACGCACACACACACACATACACACACCTCTTACCCCCTACAGGGCAGAACTGATGCAGGAAGAGATGAAATACCACTACCTCAGGGGTAAACACACCTCGGTTCACACTCACACAAACCGCTCACTCACTTTCTTACACACACACACACACACACACACATACATATACATCTACATATACACCTCTTGATTTCTTCCCCAAAAAGTGTACTCCATTCCGCTCAGGAATATTGTCCTAACATCAAAGACCATATTTGCTTATTTTCACACCAATCACACACTGCCGTTTCCCACGGCCTTTGTGTTGGTGCGCGTTTTTCTTTCTGGGCCAGTGTGTAGCAGGTGCATGTCTGTGTGTATGTGTGTGTGTGTGTGTGTGTGTGTGTGTGTGTGTGTGTATGTGTTTATTCATGATGTTCTGTGTAAGTTTAGTTTTGTGACTGTGTGTGTGTGTGTGTCTGTTTCTGTTTCGGTGCATGTAGGAGGGTGTGGGTGTGACTTAGCCAGGTGTAAACTTGGTGCTGTAGAGGATTGCGGATACAAACTGGGTCAGGGCAGAAACAGGAAAGAGGGAATAAACTAGCCAGTACATGGCAACCAAAAACAAGTGCAATAGATTTAACACATCCTGCCTTTTGTGGCATACAATAATGGATTTTGTTTGGTATACTGTAGCTACTTGGCTCTGTTATACAGAAACCAAGCACATAATTCAATCAATTTCATTGAACATAACTGACTAGCCAAAGCAAAAACTGAAGGATTAAAATCAAGTACACAATTACAGTATATAAAGTAGATACTGTATATTTTATGCATCCAAAATGTATCTCCCAAAACGAGGCCTCTTCAAGTTATTCAGTTTACGCATAGCATACCATGTACCAAAGCCATAGACTGTATATAAGAAGAGGACGTGGTTACTGTGACGTCACCCATTGGTGTGTGTGATCGCCATCTTGGCTTTATGCAATCAGAAGTGCAAGAGGGTGACACTAAATACAACAGAGAGCTGAATAAGACATTTTCAGGTGCTAAAAAGTACCACTTTTAATCTTGTGTTTAGCAGAGAGAGTTTTTTTTAAATATATCACTAAATGAATCTTAGTTGACTAAGACCAAAACAACAGATTTGTCAACTAATCAACTAAGAGGAGGCAGCCATAATTAAAATATCTAAACTTTATAAATAATTTGCATTATGCATATATTGTCTTGTCACATTTTATACATCGGTACTATTTATGGTTTTCCAAAAAAGCTACTCTGCTGTTGCTATATCGGTTACCTGAGCATCTTTCCTTTCCTCTGGGGCTTCCTCTGTTTGCTCATCCATTTTCCTCCTCGTCTTCCTTTTCCTCTGGACACCTCTCCACATTAGGACTCTCGTCCTCTATTTCTCATCTGCTACTCTCCAGTCTCCCCTTCTCTCTCTCCTCTTTATGTGCTTCAGCAAAATTCTCTGGAGTCATAGTCACAGAGGTTGTGGTTTGAAGCAAGGGAATTATTATCATCATTATTATTAGTTATGGTTCCAAAAATCAGAATACAATGCTTGATATTTAGTTTCTAAGCTATAGCTGGCTGGGATAGATCGGATATCGGGTATCAGAATGCCCAGACTGGCCCTTCAGTGGTCATATACGTTATGTTGTCGGATTTATTTAGGGAGCTTGACAGCGTGACATAGAGCAAAAAATGCACCACTACCATGAAATAAGAAATTCTGGCAGTCTGATGGTGGGGTAAGAGAAGCATTTCACTACAGTATAACTGTCACACTGCACTATGCTTCCTAAAACAACAGGCTGCCAGGGCCACTGACCAGTCCCTTTGGCCTCTCACCTCTCCTACAGTCCTGCTTCCCTCCTCTGTAACCTCAGTCACTCACTCTCTGACCTGCCTACAGACGGTCGGATGCCCATGTTTCAGTTCCTTCACCAGCAGCCCCCAGGACTCCCAGCTTACTCTCACATCACAGAACTGCTCCGATGACACCTGACAAAATAAGCCTTCGGGCCCGCTGTTCTAACCAAACCTCACCTATTCTTCTCCTTCCACAGCTGTGACACTGAATTCATCTTTTGTTGTTCTTGTCTTGAACTTCTCAACGTAAAATAATTCACCAATAAGTCACATTATACCAGCAACAACCATATTGTTAAAGGGACTGTTTGCAACTTCTTACACATATAAATCAATCCGGGTTGGTGTCCCATGCGCCTTCGCGTGTGACTACGATGTTCAGACAAGACTCCAACACAAACTTCACGGAAGCACCAAAACCGCAAAGTTATATCTAGTGAAGCCCGTCTTGCAAAACAGTGTTGGCCGCGGTCGGAGGACGCAGGGGAGACCATAGCTTTGGTCTCCAGGACCGGAGTCTCTGCTGTACTCTGCTCCTCTGCTCCTCTGCCTGCCTGCCTTCACTCACAGCTCGCTCCACTCTCACGTGCATGCGTGCACACTACACACTGCATAAGAGTTAGTAGCTCTGAGAATATCTAGTGAATGTACAGTGGACGTTTGTGCAGAAATAACTGCTGCAGCTCCTCCAGACCAACAGAGGTTTCCCGTGTCTTTAGAAGTGACGGAGCTCCATAACGAGAAACGTTATCTTCTCTTTGACGGAAATCAATTAACAACACATAACAATGACGAATATTGTCCAAAAACCCACACAGGTACTGCATTTAGCGTAAAAAATATCCTCAAATCATAACATGGCAGACGTGTGTCAGTGTGCTGACTTGACTACGACTTGCCCCAAACTGCATGTGACTATCATAAAGTGGGCATGTCTGTAAAGAGGAGACTCGTCGGTACTGATAGAACCCATTTCTATTCACATATTTTGAGGTCAGAGGTCAAGGGACCTCTTTGAAAATGGTCATGCCAGTTTTACCCCGCCAAAATTAAGCGTAAGTTTGGAGCGTTATTTAGCCTCTTTTTCGACTAGCTAGTATGACATGGTTGGTACCAATGGGTTTTTCTTGTATGATCATTTAAAACTGAGCCTGCTACAACCTAAAACTGTGTTTAGAAGTTGCATTAATGTGTTAAAGATATTAGAGGCATTAAAACAAAATTGTGTTAACGTGTTATTATCACGTTTACTATGACTTGCAAATAATGGCCTCTACATGTTGCCATTTTCTGCCCTCTGCTTGTCTCCCTTAAGTTGCTTGCACAGAAGTTAAGAGGGTACTTGTTGTGTATTAAGACCAGACCAGACCA